>JZKD02S0444110.1:207747-224039 GCA_000966675.3 Picea glauca | reverse complement strand
ATCACACTTGTTTTTATTAATAAAATATATCACTGCTACAGACCAAGTCAGATGAAAGAGTATGGGGGGATAGGACTCCACAAGAGGTAAATGGGGCTAAAGCCAATGAATAAAATAATTGTATTCCTAAGTCGTAAGATTTATGTTATAATTTTATCATAAGTTCCCAAGTGAGAGGAAGAAACTACCAAGTGGAGCCAAAGACATTTCCTGGAGTGACAAGTGTCAAGATAGGAACATGCAATATAATGTGGGGAACTTTGTGTATTTTCCAAGGATTCATCATTCTTACAATCTTTCACTCATATTGGCATCCATCACCCGTACCTTGGCTAGAGACTGTGAGAAGAAGCTAGAGTTGTTTGTTACCCAATAAATCCTTGGTGTTTTGGGTTGAAGAAGCAGGTTGTCGGGCCTGTGGAGGATTCTCACTGGGTGAGAGTTGTTGGGAACAATTTTCTCATGTGTGGGATAGTGGGTGTTGTAACTCCTTGAGAAACCGTGTGTTCCAAGTGTTATAGAGATATGAGACTTCATGACTGGCTTGTTGTTAAATCCCAAGAAGGGAAGTGGAACAGCCCGAAAGACTGTTGAGTAGATAAGGGGGTACATTTCCTTGGGTGGGATAAGCTATGGAGAATGAGAGGTTATGAGTTGGGAACTATTACTGGAGTGTGTTGTTGAGCCTATTCTTTATTGAATTGTTGTTAGACCTTAGTTGGATTAGGAGCCTTTGCCTTGGTGGAGTCATATCCCTAACTTTGGGGTGACTTGTTGTTGAGAGTATGAACAATAGAGTCTAGGGATGGGAGGAACATCTGAGGTTTTCACATAGTTGGTGATTTATAACAAAAGATAATTTTTCTTTTATGTGTTTCTATATGTTACTTATCTTGTTTATGTTTACGTTATTTCTATTTGCTGAATTTGTATGTAACTATGCATGGGTGTGCATTTTATTGTTATTTTTTCATAATTGTTCCATATGCAGGGCATGGTAGTTGATAAATGTTAACTGCTAGATTAATTTCCATAGAAATGGTCATGAGATTCTAGTGAAAGGCTTAAATATCCACGGGTGCCTAGATATAATTATTGTGCATGCTAGGAAAAACTTATGTGTGCACAAATGATAACTAGACGTTACACGCGGTACAAGAAGAGTTGCGCGCGCAACTTGTTTTTATGAGATATTTCCACTGTTAGAATTGGTTTCAGAGAAGAAAAATCATGTGGCATGACTCATCTTGGGACTAGGAACATTACCTTGTGGTTTATGCGCATATTTTTGGGTCTGTTGGTAACAGGTGACATTACATGTCAACACATCAACAACTATGACATCAACGACGATGACATATCAACAAATATAAATAAGTACTAAGGAATTGAAAAGGTTGAAACCCATGCCTTGTTAGAAAGGATGACACATCGTCAATGATAAATGGGTACTAAAAAAAAGAAAATATAAACACCTTTGCCACGTTAGCAAAGGTGACATGTCCACAAATATTAAGGGGTACTAAGAAAAATAAAAGTTCAACACCTATGCCATGCCAACAAAGAGAAGGGGTATAACTAAGAAAATTAATAGGTCAAAACCTATGTAAAGTCACTAAAGGTGACACTGTTAGGATATTTAGACACTTAGGAGTTAGTAAGATCTAATTGGTCTATTGCGTCGTTAGGTAAAAGTGTGTTTTCTAGTGTGTTTCTTTAGTATGCATTAGTATGCATTTGTAGTTAGGAAATCCAACGGTCATGATATGTTCTCGACATAGAGTGATCCGACGGTTCATACTCTCCTTGATCTTAACGACCATTGATATGTGTCTTAACGCTCGATTGGTCCATGATCTCTACTTAAAGAGCATGGATAGTGACCATCATCATAAATATAATGTGGGTAACTTTCCTCAATCATCGAGGGTCGGATAGTGACCATCGATCAATTGTCTTTATCCAGACTTGACCCAGCTTTGGGGGCATCCATGGTCCCGATGATTGACAATCCTCAACCAGGTGTCGTCAAAGTAGGAGTTGGTTTGTGCCCATCCTTGATGGGTACCTTTGATTACCCACCTCCTCACAATGATATCAAATTTATATCTAATCACCATAAGGTTGAGATTTTTCAAGTTTCATCGTTCCGCATGACTTACTTCGAGGATCCATGGATTCTTCCTTCCCCATCAGCCACGATGGATGAGATAGGGCACCTAGGCATGTCCATGCCTTTTTCTGCCACTGAAGTAGCGTACTCTTTAGTCTAGAAAGCTTCAACTAACACTGATCCGACTCCTGCACAAGAGTTAGATCCACTTCTAGAGCCTATTTGGGATCAGGGTTCTCTCACTAACATTGATTCGTTAGACTTAGTGTTGCCTTCTGATGAAGTAGTAATTGAAGAAATGACTAGTCCGGACAAACCTTGGGAAGATCTTCATCACAGATCATATTTTCTCCCAGAATTAAGCCGAATTGAAGCAGGAGAATTCACCGTGATCATGACGGGAGATCAACCGTGCCCTATTAATCTCTTAGCTACACATGAAATTTATGCTGAGGGAAATATGACAACTATCGCTGAAACTATACCAATCAACATCTCCTGAAACCCTGGCATCGTGGAGAACGTCTTCGTCGGAGCGGATTACTCCCCCGAAGAGATTCAAATCTATACGAATCTTTTCAAAGAATTCCACGACGTTTTTGCCTGGTCTTATGAGGAAGTTCCAGGTATCAATCCAAAAATAGTTGAACATGAAATCACAATGTATCTTGATGCCAATCCTGTTCGACAGAAACTTCATCCATTTAATCCTAAGAAAGCAGCATCCATCAAGATTGAAGTTGAGAAATTGTTAAAGGCAGGTTTTATCTATCCTATCCATTTGACTCAATGGATGTCAAATCCTGTGCCGGTCAATAAAAAACAAGGCACGATTCGTGTATGTACCAACTTTCGTGATTTGAACAAGGCATGTCCCAAAGATAATTTTCCAACACCATTCATTGACCAGATCATTGATGAATGTGCTGGTTGTGAAGCCTTTTCCTTCATGGACGGTTTTTCGGGATATAATCAAATCCAAATCAAACTCGAAGACCAACACAAAACGACATTCATTTGTCTGTGGGGTACATTTTCATATCGTAAGATGCCTTTTAGCCTTAAAAATGCTAGAGCCACATTCCAGCGGGCCATGTCTTTTTCTTTTCATGACCTCAAGCATATAGTCGAGGCCTACCTAGATGATTTAGCTTCCCGATCTCGCAAGAGAACGGATCATCCCACACACCTTAGACTAATCTTCGAATGTTGTCTCTACTTTAGGATTCGCTTGAATCCAAACAAGTGTAGCTTCTGTGTAACATCAGGACGTTTGTTAGGTTTCATCGTATCAACAACAGGGATCATGGTCAATCCTCTCAAGGTGGAGGCAATATTCCAGTTATCCCCCACACACACTATCCTTCAACTTCAGAGTCTACAAGGCAAGGCGAACTTTTTACGATGCTTCATCGCAAACTATGCCGAAATCACCAAGGGATTTATGCGCTTACTGAAGAAAGACGTTCCTTTTTACTAGGATGAATCTACTCAACGCTCTTTCGATGCATTAAAACACGCCTTCACAATTGCACCTCTACTACGGCCACCTAATTATAACAAAGATTTCTTATTATATCTAGCTGCTGCAGAGTCAACCATTGACATGGTTTTAGTTCAGGAAGATGATTTTTTCTCAGAATACATGATCTATTACCTGAGCCGAGGCCTTGTAGAACTGGAAATCAATTATTCTCATATCAAAAAACTTGCGTTGGAAGCAGTTCATGCTGTTCAACGATTCCATCATTATGTTCTGTTTCGCAAGACCACCATCATTATTGTCATGAATCCATTCTAGTACATGTTGACACGACGGGTTATAGGCGGAAAAATCAGTAGATGGATAGTCATCCTCCAGGAATTTGACTTAGACTTCGTTTCAACAAAGTCCAAAAAGTCATTGGTCTTCGCAGAACTTATTTCGGAACTTCCGGTTGAGTCAGGTGATGTTGTGCTTGAAGAATCGCCTATCTGGGGAGATATGTTTTTGATCACATCTTCAGATCCCTGGTACAGAGATATACTTATCTATATCCAAACTTTGAAGTGCCCCACTTCTGCTTCTCGTGATGAGCGTCGACGTATACGCCATCAAGCTAAGAATTATCTCATACTCAATGATACGTTGTATCAGAGAGGTGTAGACTGCATCATATGTCGATGTCTCACACATGAGGAGGTAGTCATCATGCTCAACGATTGCCATACCGGAGTTGTGGCGGTAATTTGTTTAGGTTGGCAACAACCCAAAAGATTCTACGAGCAGGTTACTTCTAGCCAACACTTATCAAAGGTTTTATATAATCGGTCAAGAAGTGCCATCCGTGCCAAGTCTTCTCTTGGAATATGAGAGCACATCCCGCTCCTATGTTTCCTGTTATCACAGTTGGTCCCTTTACCAAGTGGGGGATTGATTACACTACTTGCAAACCCTCGTCAGCAAGGGGGCACCGCTATATCATCGTAACTGTAGAGTACTTCACTAAGTGGGTCGAAGCTATGCCAACATTTAAAGATGATGGAGAGACTACAACTCTCTTTTTATTCAACTAGATCATAGCAAGGTTTGGCATCCCAAGAGAGATTGTTACTAACCATGGCAGTTACTTTTAGAACCAAATGATGACCGGATTAACATCAAATCTTGGGTTACAGCAAGAGCATTCATCACCCTACTACCCCCAAGCCAATGGGCAGGTGGAAGCTGTAAACAAAACTCTTAAGACTATTCTACATCGAACTATCAACTCAGCCAAGTCAAATTGACATTTGATGTTATACTCGACATTATGGGCTTACCGAACATATGTTAAGATTTCAATTGGTTTCTCACCTTTTCAACTCGTTTACGCGCTGGAGGCAGTCTTTCCCATTGAATGTCAGATCCCATCTCTAAAATTGGCACTACAATTATTGTCAGACAGATCTCCACTTGAAGAATGGTTAGTACACCTTGAGCAGTGCAATGAGCAGCGTCGTGATGCGATCCTGGCCAACGAGGCTCACAAACATAAGGTCAAGTGTCATTATGATAGGTCCGTTCATCCTCGGATTTTCTCTAAAGGAAACCTTGTCCTGGTCTATGACGAAGATAAGGACCCCCTGGGGGTAGGAAAATTCAAACCCATGTGGTTCGGACCCTTCATCATAAAAGATGTATTAAAAAAGGGCGCTTATCATTTGGTTGATTTTGAAGGGAATGATTTGGCGGAGCCTAGAAATGGGCTCTACCTCAAGAAGTATTACTCATAGGTAGATCACCGTGGGTAACTTTTTGTAACATATGTATAGTCTTTGTACTATTACTTTTTAGTTTCTTTTAAGTGTTATGGACGTGTCATTGATGTTATCTTTCATTAATATGGCAGATGTCAAGTGATTCTGAGGTGTTCGTTGGGTATGTAGATGGTGCTAGTCGACACACTTGGAGGCTTGCCTCCGCAGGTTGGGTAATATTTACACCTCAGGGCCAGTTGTTATTTTTCGGAGGTATATGCTTAGGTGACACCACAAATAATGTCGCCGAGTATGTGCAGTTATTGAGTTGCTTCGTGACGCCTTGTCATTGGGTATCTCTCATCTCCGGGTCTATCTCAACGCTCAATTGGTTGTGTCTCAGCTAAACAGAGTATACCGGGTTCATGATCTAGCCTTACACCGACGATTCCTTAGGGCACGTCTCTTAGAATGAAACTTTGATTATATTACATATTTTCATGTTCCTAGGAATTTAAACCAAATTACAGATACTCTAGCTAATCAAATTTTAGATTGGCATCTTGCACACATATGAAATATCATTGACATAATCATGTAAATACATTTTTGCACACGTGATCCATAAGACACAAAAGATCAAAAAACCATATATAACATCATAAAATAACTAGGGTACATAGATGGATGCAAGCGCCTAAAAAATGGGACTAATAACGAGTCACAGGTCTTAGGCCCTCAAAAAATATATACAATTCATGCTCGTGGCACGTAAAAAGTCTAAATAGGTTTAGGGCCTATGGGCCCTGTTATAATAGTCCACAGCATGGGATAAATGCCTAAACAATCGGACCCACGTCTGAGGTGCCCCCACTACATGAGGCTGCATGGATGGCGGTAGGTTCTCTATCTCTGCCATCAGGACTATGCGAGTGAGTGCAGTGAAGTTCTGCTCAACTCGTCTAAAAACCCTCTCAGCCTCCCCAACTGAGAGGTTCCCTTCTACTGCTGGACCCTCGACGACAACAACTACGACTTTTGGCCGAGGACGACGCCTATTCCATGCATAATCGGCAGGTCGCACGGGTCCCACATATGCATGCAACAAACGTATACCCGTCAAATACTCTGGCATATAAAAAATGATATATATAACAAAAAGGACATAAAAATTACATATACAAACAAAAAAACTACAAAGGTGGATACTTACCCATCTCCCCTCGCTCCTCACCAGGAGGCACGGGTATCTCAGGATCTCTAGAAAAATCTATCCCTGCATATGGGTAATCCTCAATCACAGGTATCTACCGTGACAGCCACATAAAGAAGTCATCATCGAAGGACTCATTGGTCCTTCCACCACCCTATTGCGACAATAATACTGCCCATCTACAAATAGCAGGAAAAGAGGCCTGATGTCCTCATACCAGTTCCCAAGGACTAAAGCTCGGAACTCTCTCAAAGAAGAATGAACACAAAATCATCCTGAACCCAAAGTTCCTCTGTGTCTACTGTCGGTAATCTGTCAATTGCCTCTTCATACACTCAAGTAGTGTGGTACTCTAGTCAAAAATTTGTGCATTCAAGCACTGGATAACACAGTTCATCTGTGCGCGAGACACTTGATGCAAGGTTGTGGAACCGGTAATCCGCCCAATCAACAATAATATTGCCTGCAGCGATAGGTTAGTAATCTTACTTATGGGCACCTAGGAGCTCACATGGTTTGTCCCAGCCTCATAGTGCTCGGCTATCAGTTCCGCTATGTTATGCGGCCCTGTAGGAAACATCCTGAAATTGACTGGTTCCCCTCTCCTTGAGAGGCCAATCAAAAAGTAGATATCCTCGGTGGTGGGCACCAATGATTTCTCCTCTAGCATGAAGGCCTCTACATTAGGGTGCTAGTATTCAATCAAGGCATTCAGTAGCCTTGGTTGCGCTCACATAAATGGACACAAAAAGAACTTAAGTAAACCACATTGCATCAACATGACCATGACATTCGGATCTCCTATGACCAACTCACTAATTGCTTCATGCTCCCTTTCCCTCCACTGGACATACATCTTGCCAACACAACAAAGTTCAGAAGGGTCAGTGCTTGCTCTTTAGTTCTTTTTTTTCTATAAAAGGGGGTCCACACGAGCTGTAGAGGCGATAGTCGCGTGTACATGTGGGAAAACTTTACTCTGCCTAAGTGTACATGCGGCCTATCCAGAGACAGCTCGCATGTACCTAGGGCCGACCTTTTAAAGGTCGACACCCACCCAAAAAATGAAATCAAATGAAAAATTGAAGAATTGAATAGCTAGATAGGGGAGTTTGTACTTACTTGGTCCAAGTAGAAGTTTGTTTCGTCCACTGTAGCTCCCGAAATCATCGTTTTTATCAAAGGGGGTCTTTTGGCTCTAGAGTCAATTTCCAAATCAGCATTGGTGATAATGAGCTGCCAACTTCTATTTATAGACTTTTTGGCCTCTTTTTGTCATTTTTTGGCCTCCCTTATACGTTTCTTTATATCAAAAACCATTTAGAGTGATTCAGGAGTTATATGGGAGGGATTTGATCGGGTATTGGGACACATTTTTTGAGTTTTGAGAAAATTTTGACAGTCCATGAAAATTTTGACGGTCCATGAATTCTCCTGCTTCAATTCGGCTTAATTTTGGGAGAAAATATGATCTATGATGAAGATCTTCCCAAGGTTTGTCCGGACTAGTCATTTCTTTGATTATTGCTTCATCAGAAGGCAAGACTAAGTCTAACGAATCGACGTTAGCGAGAGAACCCTGATCCCAAATAGGCTCTAGAAGTGGATCTAACTCTTGTGCAGGAGTCAGATCAATGTTAGTTGAAGCTTGTTTGACTAAAGAGTACGCTACTTTAGTGGTAGACAAAGGTATGGACATGCCTGGGTGCCCTGTCTCATCCATCGTGGCTGATGGGGAAGGAAGAATCCATGGATCCTTGAAGTAAGTCATGCGGAACGATGAAACTTGAAAAATCTCAACCTTATGGTGATTAGATATAAATTTGATATCATTGTGAGGAGGTGGGTAATCAAAGGTACCCATCAAGGATGGGCACAAACCAACTCCTACATTGACGACACCTGGTTTAGGATTGTCAATCATCGGGACCGTGGATGCCCCCAAAGCTGGGTCAAGTCTGGATAAAGACAATTGATCGATGGTCACTATCCGACCCTCGATGATTGAGGGAAGTTCCCCACATTATATTGATACTTAAAGTTCATCATCATGAAAGTTCCTTGACTTATAATAGTCCACATCATGGGCTAAACGCCTAAACAATTGGACCCATGTCCAAGGTGCCCCCACTACATGAGGTTGCATGGATGGCGATAGGTCCTCTATCTCTACCATCGGGACTATGCGAGTGAGTGAAGTGAAGTTACGCTCAACTTGTCTAAGGACCCTCTCAACCTCCCCAGCTGAGAGGTTCCCTTCTACTGCTGGTCCCCCGGCGACGACAGCTACGACTTCTGGCCGAGGACGACGCCTGTTCCATGCATAATCGGCAGGTCGCATAGGTCCCACATCTGCATGCAACAAACATATACCCATCAAATAATCTGGCATATAAAAAATGATATATATAACAAAAACGACATAAAAATTACATATACAAACAAAAAAACTACAAAGGTGGAGACTTACCCATCTCCCCTCGCTCCTCACCAGGAGGCACGGGTATCTCAGGATCTCTAGAAAAATCTATCCCTGCATATAGGTAATCCTCGATCACAGGTATCTACCGTGACAGCCACGTAAAGAAGTCATCATCGAAGGACTCATTGATCCTTCCACCACCCTGTCATGATAGTAATACTACCCATCTCCCCTCGCTCCTCACCAGGAGGCACGGGTATCTCAGGATCTCTAGAAAAATCTATCCCTGCATATAGGTAATCCTCGATCACAGGTATCTACCGTGACAGCCACATAAAGAAGTCATCATCGAAGGACTCATTGATCCTTCCACCACCCTGTCATGATAGTAATACTACCCATCTACATATAGCAGGAAAATAGGCCTGATGTCCTCATACCACTTCCCAAGGACTAAAGCTCGGAACTCTCTCAAAGAAGAATGAACACAAAATCATCCCGAACCCGAAGTTCCTCTGTGTCTGTTGTCAGTAATCTGTCAATTGCCTCTTCATACACTCAAGTAGTGTGGTACTCCAGTCAAAAATTTATTCATTCAAGAACTGGATAACACAATTCATCTGTGTGCGAGACGCCTAATGCAAGGCTACGGAACCGGTAATCCGCCCAATCAACAATAATATTGCCTGCAACAATAGGTTAGTAATCTTACTTATGAGCACCTAGGAGCTCACATGGTTTGTCCCAACCTCACAGTGCTCGGCTATGAGTTCCACTATGTTATGCATCCCTACAGGAAACATCCTGAAATTGACTGGTTTCCCTCTCCTTGAGAGGCCATTCAAAAAGTAGATATCCTTGGTGGTGGGCACCAGTGATTTCCCCTCTAGCATGAAGGCCTCTACATCAGGGTTCTAGTAGTCAATCAAGGCATTCAGTAGCCTTGGTTGTGCTCGCATAAATGGACATAAAAAGAACTTAAGTAAACCACATTGCATCAACACGACCACGACATTTGGATCTCCTGCGACCAACTCACTAATTGCTTCATGCTCCCTTTCCCTCCACTGGACATACATCCTGCCAACACAACAAAGTTCAGGAGGGTCAGTTCTTGCTATTTAGTTATTTTTTTCTATAAAAGGGGGTCCACGCGAGCTGTAGAGGTGACAGTCACGTGTACACGTGGGCAGACTTTACTCTGCCTGAGTGTACATGCTGCCTGTCCAGAGATAGCTCGCGTGTACCTAGGGCCAACCTTTTAAAGGTTCTCACCCAAAAAATGAAAGAAAATGAAAAATTGAAGAATTGAATAGCTAGATAGGGGAGTTTGTACTTACTTGGTCCAAGCAGAAGTTTGTTTCGTCCACTGTAGCTCCCGGAATCACCATTTTTATCAAAGGGGGTCTTTTGGCTCTAGAGTCAATTTACAAATCAACATTGGTGATAATGAGCTGCCAACTTCTATTTATAGACTTTTTGGGCTCTTTTTGTCACTTTTTTGGCCTCCCTTATCCTTTTCTTTATATCAAAAACCATTTAGAGTGATTCAGGAGTTATATGGGAGGGATTTGATCGGGTATTGGGACACTTTTTCTGAGTTTTGAGAAAATTTTGACGGTCCATGAAATTTTTTCCAAGAATCAACTTGAGCATATAGGTTAGGTTACTACCCCGACTTTTGTGTCTCGTTGTATTTTTCCTCTTCCATAGGATCGATCCCATCAGGTTGTGACACGAAACCATCATATCTTCTTTAGAAGTGTCGCAACTTGGTGGTAGAGCTTACCAGAACATGGATGCCCTAGGTAGGTCCTGGTTGCATTATGGTGTCCATGCCGTCTCTAAAACACTGTAGGCTTGGGAGTCCTTATAGTCTTTTGTGAATATGAGTTTGAGCTTCATTTGCATGATTCTTCTTCGCTCTTGATCTCACCCTTAGGACTCCCAAAAAATAATGGGTCTCCTTTTAAGCCCTTTTCAAACCCTCTAAACATGAAAAGATTACCGAGCGATCTTGTGGCCTTTCACGCTCGTTAAAATGAAATTTGAAGTCACGTCTGTCTGGTGGTAGTTTACCCCTTTTTCGATCTGGAAGGTCAAATGTATGAACAAAGGTATACTCTATGGAACTCCAGTTCTATAGAAGAGTAATCTCAGGTATAATTTTATCCCTTTTTCGGGCCTGAGGGACTAAACTTGCGAAAAAGAAACCCCCACGGAGTCCATAGTTAAGCTCTTTTCATAATCCTTAAAATTGAAAATATTGTCGAGTGACCTTATTCTTTCACACTCATTAAATGGGTCCAGAAGAATATTCCTGACAGAGTCCATAGTTAAGCTTTTTTCAGATTCCTTAAAAATGAAAAAATGGCCGAGTGATCTTGTCCTTGTCACACTCATTAAAATGGTTTTGAATCGACGTCTAATCGGTGCTAGTTTACCCTTTTTTGAACCGACTAGACTATCTTTGAAAAAGGTACCCCAATGGAGTCTCCTTTTATGTTTTTTTCAGACTCTCTAAATATGAAAAACCACCGAGCTAACCTTCTCTAGGCTCGTTAAACTTACATTGAAGGACGTTACCATTGTGTGTTTTATTAACCGCATTGCATACCTTATACACCAGCCTTTTGACAGTTTGCTTCTGCATCTAAACACCTTTGGCCACCAGAGGATTTTTCCCAAGTATCATTCTACTAGAACATCAGTCGTCTTGTCCTTGTGCCTTGAACTTGTATGTTTGCAACACTCGTTCCTCCCTTGTAATGTAATATTCATTTATTCTTTTTCCACAATTATTGAAAAGAACAAAAAAATCAAATATACCCCAAAAAGAGGAAGGGAAAAGTATTTTCTTTATTGGCAGCATAATGAGTCGCCCTTGGATAAAGCACATCTATTCGTTTGTTCATTAGACTATGGGATGTAGTACAACCTTATGAAGCTTTTCTCGCTATATAGAGTTCTGTCCTCCATCGTTTGGTTATTCTTCCAAACATATGGAGAGTTTGCATTGCCTCCTGCTTTGTAGACTTATGATTACCATACATGTTGCCTGAGTCTCATCATTTGTCGTGCTATTGTCCAAGGGAAGTTTGTCACTAAGCCTGAGTCGGCCCCTCTGCAATATGTCTCTTGTCCGCATACCTGGCCATCCTGAACATCCAATCAAGTCCTTGTTCGAAATCACTGAAGCCTTCAGTCTGATCATCAATATTATCAAGTCCATGACCAATGAGCCGTCGAAGACCTCTGGGTAGTGCAGTCGTACACTCATATTACACTCCTACCTGAGTTTTGAAGATTTTGAAGTTGTTGCTCGAGCTCTGAAGATCTCATCTCTAGCCATCAGGCCGAAGCACCTTCTGGAATATGGATACTCTATATGTATATCTTTCTGATTTCGAGATGCAAATCCGCTGTGTATTGTTCGCGGATACTCTTTATAGTTATTTGACATGGATCTACAGTGTATTTGATTGATAGCCATGGTTCTATTTTATTCCGAGCATGGGTATGCCCGCCTTGATGAGACATTTTTTCTTTTGCAAATGACACCTCCTGGTTCTTGTTCCTTGGGCTCAATCGTTCGGCACATCATTAAAGATTGGTAATGTATTTCGGCCATCAGATGCTCTTCTAACCTCACACATTAGGGGGCATATGTTATAACCCTAAATTGCACCACACATTCTTACCTAGCATCAGGCCAACTCATATCCATTCTTTTCCAAAACACTACTGAACAACTCTTAGAAAAACCTTTTGAATAAAGGCCCATGCTCCCTAATCCATTACTGCACGTGTGTACACACTGGCTGACCCAAAACAACCCACGTGGGCCGACAAAAGCATGAAAAAAGGAAAGTTGCTGACAGAACAAAAGTTATGGGTGAGTTAACTGAAACTCCTAGCCATGCATGGCCAAGGGTTCATCCAAATACCTAGCTCCTTCTAGCCTATAAAAGAAGGGGTAGGGGTCCCATTTGGAGGAGGAAAAAATATAGCAAAGAAACTCTGCCCATTTACGTATTCCCATTGTCCCAACCCTTTAGCCTTTCCTTATGCCAAAGGATATTCAAAGCAAAGCAGTTGAAGGACATAAGAAGAGGATCCCAGGATCAGGTTCAAGGAGCAGTGGTCAGTCTCAACTTTTGTAAGTTGACTCATTCAAAGTAATAAAGAAAGTGCTTTTCCCGTCCCAATTCATGAAATTTTTATGGTTTGATTAGTTTATGTTTGGATTTCTAAACCGTTAGTATATAAGTAGTATGCATGCATAGTTGTTGCTCATCTTGAATGCAGGTCATCTTTGGAAGGAGTATTGCGAACAAGTAATCAAGCACAACGGAGGATCGACATCGAACGCCAATAACGAGGTAGGCTGATCTTTCCATGCATTTACTAAGAAAAGTGGATTTAAATCTAGGGATGAAGGTATAAAGTGATTTCTTTTTGTAAGTTGACTCATTCAAAGTAATAAAGAAAGTGATTTTCCCGTCCCAATTCATGAACTTTTTATGGTTTGATTAGTTTATGTTTGGATTTCTAACCCGTTAGTATATAAGTAGTATTCATGAATAGTTGTTTCTCGTCTTGAATGCAGGTCATGTTTGGAAGGAGTATTGCGAACAAGTAATCAAGCACAACAGAGGATCGACATCAAATGATGGTAACGAGGTAGGTTGATCTTTCCATGATTTTACAAAGAAAAGGGGATTTAAATCTAGGGATGAAGGTATAAAGTGATTTCTTTTCGGTCATATCTTCATGCAAAGTCTGAACTCTATTTTCTAGTCCATAGAGTGTTTTTCCCCAACAAAAGATAGTCTTCAAGGCAATTAGAACAAAGATAGAACACAACTGTGTCTATCCATAGTAGTATATAACTACAATCCAGTGGTAGACTACCACACCAAGTAACACACAAGTACTTGATCAACAACGTATAGTCACAAACAGTGGAGCATACCCACCGCAATAGTCTACATCTACTGTCATATAATATTCATAACAAACATCTAATAGCAACCTGCATAGAAACAATGTTATGATATAAACTGAATCATGTGGGCCAATATTTCACTCACATATGTGAGCTCTGAAAGAATATTTGCCTCACGAACAGTGGAACATATTCACCACAGTAGTCTATAGCTACTATTATACAGTCTTCATCTGATAGAAACCTGCATAGAAACAATGTTATGATATAAACTGAATCATTCAGGCCAATATTTCACTCACATCTATGAGCTCTGGAAGAATATCTTCCTCAGAGTAGATAATGAGATATCTGGACTATTCTTCTCAAGCAAGGAAGAATAATTGTCTTGTCTTATGAACCTGGACCATTCTCCACCCTGGGCCATTCTTCCTACACTAATCAAAGTGCACCCTGGAGAGAATGTATAACCCTAAGGAACTTTGAGCCTGGACCATTCCCCACCATTGGCCATTCCTCGTACACTAATCAAAGTGCACCCTGGAGAGATTGTATAAACCCTAAGGAATGTCTCTCCCCGATTGTTGAGCCTAGACCATTCCCCACCTTGGGCCATTCCTCCTACAATAATCAAAGTGAACCTTGGAGAGAATGTATAAACCCTAAGGAATGACTGTCCAGACCATTTCCTTTGTTAACCACAAGAGGAAAAGACTGTCCTGCATCAACCTCCAAAACAGACCATTCCTCATGTTAACCACAATGAGAAATCGTTGTCCTGCAAGGTGGGCCAGTCTTCTTGAGTAACCCTCAAGAAGAGAGACTTCCTAGACCACTCCCCATGTTAACCACAATGGGAAGTCACTGTCTATGATACATCAACAATCAAACTACTTCCCATGTTAACCACAATGGGAAGTCACTATCCGTAAGAAATCTCAATCCACTTTCCGAATAGGAAAGCATCTGTCCAAGATGGACTATTTTTCAATGAATGTCTTCAATAATATTTCCAGTGCTCCCTCCCAACCTGGGAGTCATTTCTTCCTTTTTCAATAAGGAAGTTGTTTCCACGAGCTCCATATTGAGTACGCAAACTCTTTCATATTGGATAGAAACTTTACCAAAATGTCTTCTTATCTGCTCATCTGTGGAGTTATGTATTGGAGAACCATTTTCTCCTTTCTGGACTTCATCATGGATAATGTAATGCTTGATTTCAAATGTACTTTATTCTGGAACACTGTGAAGGCTTCATGTAGATCTGAACAATAGAGTATATCATTGTTGGAAAACTGGAACATATCCATGTGGTACTTCTTCTGTCATCATGAGATCTGATCTACTGAGTAATCATCTTGATGTTATAGGGAATCTTCACCACACTTCTGATGTGTACGGGAGGTTCTTCCACCAAGTTATCTTCTTCTATCTGCATACACGAGTCTCTTTCTGGTATGCCTCAAAGTCTTGAGATTTCTCTTCATACTCTCTTTATTCAATTTCTCTCGAGAATATTGATGTAGAACTCCAACTCATGGATGTTGCAGATGATATAATGACTTATGTGGAGATAAGTCTAGTTTACTGGAACAAGTAATCATCATATTCTTCTTCCTCCATCTGGGAGAACCTCTAGTTCTAGGTCTCGCAATGCTTTCATTCATAAGTCTTCCATACATTGTTCTTTATCATGACTTTTAGTTCTTTTGCTTGATTTTTTTTAGTGAGTTCATATCAGGCTGATAATCTTGTGATTCTTGATATAATGACTGGCTGTTCTGATTTCTATCTCTTTCTTGGAATCTTCATGTTTTTCTTTAGCTCTTGGGTCCATGGAGTTTCTTATAGATTCCATGCCCTAGAGATTCCACTTCTTCCTTTCATCATAGGGTCATGGATCTAGATGGACAACTAGGGATACTTTAAGGCTTCTCTTCGAGGAAGACTTCTTGAACTGAACACATACTGTCTTTCATGGTTACTACCATGGATATATACTTCATCATTTTCAATGGATCATAGGATTAGCTCCCTCCTAACCCTTGCTTCTTGTAGGAGTGCATATAATCGACTCCCTCCATTTTAACAAAGTCCATGCTTCCATCTGCATCCTTATTGTCTTCTGCAATATATAATTGGCTCTCTTGTCTAACAAAATCCACACTTTTGTCTTGTTGTCTTCTACAAAACGTCATAAGTCTTTTTTTTCCAATTTCCTCTCGATTGTTGACTTCTTTCTGTCTTTGATTCTTCTAAGTATCTTCATGATTGATTCGGCTTAATAGCTTCCACATGATTTGTATTTCATCCTTTCATGTGTATTATCTAATGATATCCATTTTCATATTGTTTGTTCTTCCATAGGTATAGTTCT
>JZKD02S0444110.1:194593-207697 GCA_000966675.3 Picea glauca | reverse complement strand
AAGGATGAGGTCAATCCTTGTCTTCCATGCTCTAAAGTTAGAGGCTCCATCTAACTTGTTCTCTGACTTCATAGAATAAGTCATGGCTGCTTTGACTTGGTCAAACCCTAGATTTTACCACAAACTCAATCTTCACGTCTTGGCTTGCTGAGAGTATCAGAGAATGCGCTAGGCTAGAGTGCACTGATCTATCCAGGTATTAGGTCAATCCATTCACTTAAGGTGTCTCAACACGAGGTTTAGGGTTTCTGCAACTGCTCCTGCTAGTAACCCTAGCGGTAGTGTCTTGGAAACTGCTTCTGCTAGTAACCCTTGCGGTAGTTCCTCAATGAGCTCAATATCCTAGCGGCTATGTTTCCTTCCAGCGTTTAGACTGAATGAAGGAGGTGTGGGCCCATAACCTGTTAGAATATAGAATATTTTGCTTGTTTTACCATTGACAATACCCTTGTCACCCAACCATAAGCCGAAGCCACCCTCCGAGCACCTTAACCTTGACTGAGAATTACTCTGGAAGGAAACCCTAGGCTAGATAGACAAACAAGGTGTAGCGCATCTTCCTCCAAGGATAACTCACCAACAATAGCTGATCAGATAGTCCAAACCCTAGCCAAGAGATAGTCCAAGCCAACACTGAAAACTGGTTGCTGCAGCAGCTGCACCTACAGCTCTCCTCCACACGTGCACACCAAACTGGGAACTACAGTGAGCACCAGTTGTTTCTTTGCAATTCTGAGATGTGTCAAATGAGAACTGGTGCCCTGTATTTATAGTGGTTCTATCAGATTTGTTGGGGATGACTTCTCCTTTTGGGTACATGTATGTTCAGTTTATTATTATTATTTCTAGCTGACTTCTTCTCTTGGAGGCTAATAACCTAATATAAATTATCTTCTTGAGCCGACAAGACTTCTAGGGTTATTAGCCAACTCATTAGGGTTTTCTCTTGCTTTCTGGAGTCTTCTGTTCTCGTCAGGTTTACACGTGGAGGTAAATACCTCCTGCAGCTACCATAATATTAATAGATGGTGCTATGATGGAGACGATGCTCACGTTGGTCCAAGACTACTTGTGGTTGTAACCATATGGAGCCTTCTTCATCCAACTCAGGAATACTGCTTTAATTTTGGCACTTAGTTCCAATCACCTTCTTCATCAAGGAGACATGAAAAACATGATGGATCTTAGAATGACTTGGAAAGGCTAACTGATAGGCCACCTGTCCCATGCGCTTGAGAACTGTATAAGGACCATAAAATTTGGGCATCATTTTATGAAAATGGGCGTCATTTTATGAAAATGGTTGACCTTGAGTGAAGTCTTCTTAGAAGGTTGCAGTTGAAGAAACACCTGGTCCCCTTCAACAAATTGACATTTGGAGCGACCTTGATCTGCTTGTTGCTTCATACAATTCTGAGCCATGAACAAATTCTCTTTGATGATACATAGAATATCCTCATGAACTGTAAGAGTTTAGTCAACTGGTTGGACCTCTGAGGCACCAAGCATGTATGAAATAAATGAAGGTGGCTTCTGTCCATATACTGATTCAAAAGGAGTCATGCGAATAATTGTATGGTAAGAAGTGTTGTACCACCATTTAGCTAAAGGTAACCATCGAGCCCACTAATTCTTCCTTTCAGATGAAAAACAACTTAAATATGTTTCCAAACATTTGTTGACAACTTCAATTTGACCATCAGTCTGGGGATGATAGGTGGTTTTGAGATTCAACTAGGTGCCTTGTAGCCTGAATAGTTCTTGCAAAAAATTGCTGGTGAAAGTGGGATCTCTATCAGAAACAATAGAATGAGGAATGTCGTGAAGCTTGAAGACATGATCCATGAAAAGCTGAGCCACTGTGGAGGTAGTAAATGGGTGTTGAAGAGCACATAAATGATCATTCTTGGAAATTTGATCAACTACCACCATGCTGACAAACTTATTGTCTGATTTAGGTAAGCCAACAATGAAATCCATAGAGATATACCTCCAAATAGTGGGTGGAATTGGAAGTGGCTGGAGTGTGCCAGGTGCTTTGAATGTTTCTCCCTTGTTGCATTGACACACATCAGATTCTACCAAAAAAATGTGGACATCCTATTTTATAACATCCTATAAAAAAGAGCGTTTGACCCATTCATAGGTTTTGGTAAAACCTGAGTGCCCAATTGAGGGTGTAGCATGAAACTCATAAAGTATCGTGGATTTAAGTTGTGACTATTGATTTAAATACATATGACCTTTGTATCGAAGCTCATCATTGTGCCAAGAGTACCCTGGGGAAACTACATAATTGGCTTGCAATTGTTGGATCAAACGCAAAATTTTGGGATCTTGTAGCCATTCTTGGTGAATTGCTTGGAGCCTCTTTGGTACAATGAAGGAGAGGGAAAAAAAAGACCCTTCATCTTCATATTTCTGGGAAAGAGTGTCAACAACCACATTATATTTTCATTTCTTGTAGATGATCTCATAATTATATCCAAATAATTTAGTGACCTATTTTTGTTGCTCCGGGGAGGAAGGAAGTTGCTCCATAAAATACTTGAGGGTTTGATGATCTGTCTTAATTTGGAAAGATTTCCCCAATAGAAAATGGTGTTAGAGATATACTGCATTCATAATATCCAACATTTCCTTTTCATATATTTATTGTCCCAAATGTCGTTCTAACAATGGTTTTTTGGTAAAGGCCAAAGGTCGACTATCTTGCATAAGCACTTATCCAATTCCTCTCCCAGAAGCATCACATTCACGAACAAAGGTCTTTGTGAAGTCAATAAGCGCAAGGACAAGAGTGGTGCAGATGACCTCCTTCAAGGCTTGAAAGTCCTGATCAACTACTGCATTCCAAATGAAATAATTTCTTTTAAGAAGAGCAGTGAGAGGTGCCACAATCTTGCCATAATTCTTAACAAATGTGCGATAATATCCTGTTAAACCCAGAAAACCATGTAATATTTTGAGAGTCTTGGGGTGAGTCCAATCTTGCATAGCTTCAATCTTCTTAGGATCCACCCTGACACTTTCCTTGCCAACAATATGACCTAAGTACTCGACTTCCGATGCTCCAAAAGAACATTTAGATTGTTTGAGGAAAAGTTGGTTCTTAAAGAGTAGATGAAGAACTTTATCCAGATGAGTAAGATGGTATGTCCAGGTTTGACTATAGATGAGAATATCATGAAAGAAAAATAAGACAAAATGACATAGAAAAGGACGAAAGACATTATTCATGAGACTTTGGAAAGTTGATGGGGCATAACAAAGGTCAAAGGGCATGAACAAGAACTCATAGTGACCTTCATGAGTGCGAAAAAAAGTCTTGGGAATATTCTTCCTTATTACTAGGCCTTATTAATATTGGCCTTTATACATGGAAAATATATATTCTAACTACGTGAGGGGTTAGGGAGGTTAGGTCGCAAACATGATTTCCCCATTAAAAAAAACCTTGTCCTCAAGGCTTGAGATGAGGAAATTGTTGTAGAATGGTAACGGGCTCCCAGGTGGCATCGACTGGAGTTGTATCTTTCCATTGAACTAACACTTGATTGATGGTGCATTGTCGAAGATGACGCTCACGTTGATCCAAGACTGCTTGTGGCTGAAACCAGATGGATCTTTCTTCATCCAACTCAGGAAGATTGGTTTGATTTTGGCACTTAGTTCCAATCACCTTCTTCAACCATTAAACATGAAAAACATGATGGATCTTAGAATGACTAGGCAAGTCTAACTGATAGGCCACTTGTCCCATGTGCTTGAGAATTGTATAAGGACCATAAAATTTGGGTGCCAGTTTCTAACAATGGTCGACCTTGAGTGAAGTCTACTTCTAAGGTTGCGGTCGAAGAAACACATAGTCCCCTTCAATAAATTGACATTCAGAGAGACCTTGATCTGCTTGTTGCTTCATGTGATTCTGAGCCATGACCAAATTCTTTTTTAGGGTACATAGAATAGCCTCGGGAATTGTAATAGTTTACTCAACCTCTTGGACCTTCAAGACACTGGTCATGTATGAAATAATTGAAGGTGGATTTTGTTCATATACTGCTTCAAAAGGAGTCATGCGAATAGTTGTATGGTAAGGAGTGTTGTACCACCATTCAACTAAAGATAACCATTGATCCCACTGATTCTGCCTTTCAGATAAAAAACACCTCAAATATGTGTCCAAACATTTGTTGACAACTTCAGTTTGACCATCAGTATGGGGATGATAGGCGGTGTTGAGATGCAACTGGGTGCCTTGTAGCCTGAATACTTCTTGCCAAAAATTGCTGGTGAAAGTGGGATCTCTATTAGAAACAATAGAATGAGGCATGCCGTGAAGCTTGAAGACATTATCCATGAAAAGATGAGCCACCGTGGAGGCTGTAAATGGGTCCTGAAGAGAAAAAAAATGAGCATACTTGGAAATTGGATCAACTACCAACATGATGATAGAATTATTGCCTGATTTAGGTATGCCAACAATGAAATCCATAAAGATATCCCTCCAAATAGTGGGTGGAATTGGAAGTGTTTTGAGTGTGCCAAGTTCTTTGAATGTTTCTCCCTTGTTGCGTTGACACACATCACATTCTGCCACAAAAGTGTGAACATATTTTTTCATACCATCCCCAAAAAAAGAGCGTTTGGCCTGTTCATAGGTTTTGGTAAACCCTGAGTTTCTAGCGAAGGGTGTAGCATGAAGCTCATAAAGTACTGTGGATTTAATTTGTGAATTTTGACTTTAATACAAATGAACTTTGTAGCGAAGCTCATCATTGTTCCAATAGTACCCTTGGGAAAAGAATTGTCTTGCAATTGTTGGATCAAATGTAAAATTTTGGGATGTAGTAGCCATTCCCGGCGAACCGCTTGGAGCCACTCTGGTACAATGAAGGAGAGGGAAAAAAGAGACCCTTCATGTTCATATTTACTGGAAAGAGCATCAACAACCACATTATGTTTTCCTTTCTTGTATATGATCTCATAATCATATCCAAATAATTTAGTGACCCATTTTTGTTGCTCCGGGGAGGAAGGACGTTGCTCCAGAAAATGCTTGAGGTTCTGATGATCTGTCTTAATTTGGAAGGCCTCCTTCAATGCTTGAAAAAGACTGATCAACTGATGGATTCGAAATGAAAGTACTATTTTTAGGAAGAGCAATGAGAGGTGCCACAATATTGCCAAAATTCTTAACAAACTTGTGATAATATCTTGTTAAAAACTGAAAACCACACAATCTTTGGAGAGTCTTGGGGCGAGGCCAATCCTTCATAGCTTCAATCTTCTTAGCATCCACCCTGACACCTTCTTTGCCAACAATATGACCCAAGTATTCGGATTTTGATGCTCCAAAAGAACATTTATATTTTTTGAGGAAAAGTTGGTTCTTAGAGAGTAGATGAAGAACTTTATCCACATGAGTAAGATGGTCTGTCCAGGTTTTACTATAGATGAGAATATCATCAAAGAAAACTAAGACAAAATGATAGAGAAAATGATGGAAGACACGATTCATGAGACTTTGGAAATTTGATGGGGAATTACAAAGGCTAAAGGGCATGACCAAGAACTCATAGTGACCCTCATGAGTGTGAAAAGAAGTGTTGGGAATGTCTTCTTCTTTCATGTGGATCTGGTGGTAGCTAGACTGGAGATCAAGTTTAGTAAAGTACCAAACACCACTCAATTCATCCAAGAGATCATCAATGATAGGAATGGGAAATTTGTCTTAGATGATGAGATTATTGAGGGCGTGAAAGTATAGAAACATGCACCAAGTACCTTCTTTCTTGAGTACCATGACCACCGGAGAGGAATAGTTGTTTGTACTAGGGAAAATAACACCCGCAACAAGAAATTATTGAACATTTTTCTCAATTTCATTCATTTGGGAAAATGGATGACGAGAAGGGTGAACATTGGGCAGAAGACTTCCTGGGATGAGAGGATTGTAACAATCATGAAAACCATGAGAAGGAGGAAGTCCCTGGGGATTGGAAAAAATATCTTGGTGTTTGGAGATGAGACATTGGAGGTCCGGATGCACCGTAGGTGTCTCAATGGATTGAATGGGATGGAGTTGGGCAATGATGTCAGAATGAACTTTTTTGAGGATATTTTTCATTCGATGGGAACTAATGATCTTAGGGGAACTGACTGTGATTCCTTGGAACTTGTATTGTTGGCATGCTTGCTGGAATTGCATGGTTAATTCCTTAAAATCCATGAGGATGGGACCAATGGTGCATAACCATTCTGCACCAAGAACAATATTGCAACCACCCATGTCTATAGAAAACATATGAGATTTTAGGTTGTACTGCCCAATTTGGAGACGTACATTTTCACAACGCCCACCACATTTCATGGAACCTCCTTTGGCAATCATGATTTGAAATTTATTGACTGCAAGGACGTAGAAATGGGTTTCTTGGGAAATGAGATGATGAATACAATTATGGGTGCTTCCAATATCAATTAAGATGATGACCTCTATTTTCTTAATGTAACCAATAATCTTGAGGGTTTGGGGAGCGGAGAAGCCAGTGAGAGAATTCAATGAAATGGCCAGTTCTACTTTGGGTGGATCAAATGGTGGAGTAATATCAGTTGGCTCAGGTAATTCTTCACTAGGGGGATTCTATACCTCTTCTTCAGAAACATCCTCAGAGATGGCCATAAACAAATTTTGTTCCTTACACTTGTTCCCCAGAAAATAGTTTTCATCACAATTATAACAAAGGCCCTTTAGTTGGAATTCGACCATTTCAGCCCGAGTTGATTTCTAGATCTTGAGAGGAGTGGGAGTTTGTTTGGTAGGGATAGTGTGAGGAATAAAGAAAATTTTTTGTGTCTGGGTAGACACAATTTTTTGAGCTTCCTTAGCATGTTGAGTAGCCTTCAACCAAGTTTGAGGGCGAGCCATGAGGACCTAGGCTCGAATTCCATCTTCGAGGCCACTGATAAAACATTCCTTAAAGAAAACATTGGCCATGCCCTCCATTATGAAATCCAAGTGTTCAAAGGAAGATATAAAGTCTTCCATTGTGACATATTGTTTCAACTTGGTCAAATGACCTAGATAGTGAGTGTCAGTGTCAAAGCGTTCATATAGCTCAGCTAAAAATTGTGTCCAAGAAAGGGTGACATGTATGCAAAAATAATGGGGTACTAAGAAAAGGTAAAGTTAGACACCTATGCCACATTATCAAGGGTGACACATCAATAAAGATAAATGGGTACTAGGAAAAACAAAATTTCAACACCTATGACACATCAACAAAGGAAAAGTGTTATAGGAAAATCCCCATGCGGACAGGTGAATCCCCTCTTAGATCCTAGAACCCTATGACCAAGACAGGAAAGTGCTAACTTTGATCACTGACATTCATTTAAACCTAGATAAGCTAACCTATAGAGAAGAGGAAGAAGATATGAGTACCTTTTTATGATGTTTGTCCTCGCTCGGTCCAAGTTGAGATTTCATCCTTAAGCTCTTCAACAAGTCCTGCAATCCAATAAATAGCAAAGACAAAGCATACTTCCTTTTCTACCATGATTAGTTTCAAAACTAGATCTATCCATCAAAGACAAGTTCATGCAGATGTACATAATCTTGAAGGAAACAGGCCAAGCACATGTATTAATGAGAACAAAATAAGATGCTTACAAGTGTAGATGCAGATGTAGCAGCCTCATCCAGCTATCCTTGTCTAACCCCTTGTTCAAATGATCCATAATCAAAATGGCTATGCTTTCATTGATTATCCTCCCTTATGATATCATAAGTTTGATGCCTTCAATGTCTCTCCCTTTCACCATGAGGAGGCCTCCTTATATAGGCTTTGAGAGGCCCAAACACCTTAGATATTCTTGGGATAGGTTGAGAATATTTCTCCATCAGTTGTGGATCCTCCTTAAGATCCATCCTTGACCTCATTTTCGAATCAAACTAACTTCAGAGATAAGGGGGATCTTCCCTTGATTTCCTCAACAACACAACGCTCCCCTAGTATGGTGCACCGAGTGTTGCAAAGCTCCCCCAAATGAAGGCAAGGAGCACTAACACTCCCTGCCAGTGGGTAGGGGAGTGTTGCCCTTCAAAAAATGATTTTCAAGTGGTCTTTTTCAAGGCAAAATCTTTGTACTCTTCGCCAAATGACATATCCTTATTTTAACTAGTCTTTGAGGATGTCTCAAGTGTTCCTGTGATGTCATTTGAGATATGCCATAGGCAATATGACAGTATGATATTTGAGACACTTGCGACACTTGTGGTGTTTGCAACATTTGTGGCCAAAGTGAGACACTTGTGACACTTGTAATGACGACAATAGGTCATCATTGAAGTGAGTAATTTTGATGTGTATTAGATTCCCCCCCAAAGTGCGAAGTTAGAAGACAAAAACTGATGATTGAAGTACTTTGCATACTTTTTCGAGCAAGGGTATGGACTCAGAGAACCTGGTAGAAGTTGCACACAACCATCAGACAAATGTTATGATATGTTTCAAACCCAAGGTAGGCATACCTATGCTTGAGTGATAAAGACTTTCACGGTATGGATGCTGTAAGATACACTGCAGATCCATAATCATATTGATAAAAAGGTATAGCCACCAAATATACAATGTGGATCTATACTTCCATGACATGAACTGATCGTAGCCATGAAAAATACACAGTGTATCTATGAGATGACAAGACATAGCCATAGACCAATAGAAAGTGGATCTATGTGACAATATATGTATCAATATTCTCAAAAGAAACTCTGTCGCAACCTAGGCAAAGTATATATCAGAGTGATCATTCAATCCGAGGTCTTCTTACCAATCTTGATGCAGTACACATCTAACCATGTGAATAGATGTCCTGATGTATAACATGGTAGATACCACTTGATTACCGGTCAATGAGGTAAATCATTAACAAGTGCAAGGGAAATCACCATTGATGTCAATGATTCCCAAGGTACCCTAGTACATTCTAGTGAATGTGAATAAATGAGTTGAAGTCGAACATTTGTGGAATCATTCGATTAGAGGTCCCAAGGTACTAACTGATTTCTAGGTCTAGTTCTCGGATAACATGTTGAAGTTGATAGGAACAGACTCATCAAAGGAGGGCCTTGATGTATCCCCCATCAACGACATGAAACTGACATAGAGATATAAGGTGGTGAATCAGATGAGAACGGTCTGACATTGGTGTTGAAGTAGGAAATTTGTGATGGTTGACTCTTGAGGAAGATACTTCCGTTGAGCACTGAGGCACAGCAGGAGAAACATGACATGGACCAAAACATGATGATGCAGTGGATATTGGAATTTCGTTGGGTGACCCAAAGGAGTAATGAAACTCAGAGGATTGGTTCAATGCAAAGGTTCAGTGGGAAAAATGTATGCAAAGATAATGTGTCGTGTTCAAGGGAGACTTGTGATGTTTTCAAAAACTGCTTGGCTTGCTTCCTTCAATTTTTTCCCCATCCAGATAGATGAGTACCTCTTTTTATTTTTATGAGATTGAGGAGGATAACACATGCTCGATATAACTCACCTTCGGTAAGTTCCTCTTTTTTTTTTTAATGAACCGGAAGAAGTAAGGGTTTGGTCCCATGTGGGCCCTTCAATGTATAAATTTTTAACGAGTCTAGAGAAGGTAAACTCAGTGGTTTTTCATGCTTAGAGAGTCTAAAAATAACTTAAAGGAGAATCTAGGGTTGTCCTTTTTCATAGTATTAGTCTCTGAAGTCCGAAAAAGAGATAAATTACTACTCAGGAGATTCCCTTTCGAAACCTTTTAACGAGTGTGAAAGGAAGCAAGATCACTTGACAATATTTTTATGTTTAGAGAGTTTGAAAATAGCTTAAAGGAGACTCCAAGGGGTTCCTTTTTCGTATAACCTTTATGAGTCCAAAAAAGTGATAAAAGTCTACTCGGTTACATTCTCATGTATTTTTGAGCGTGACAAAGAACAAAGACTAAGCTCGATATTGGTTTCATTTTTACACAAGCTTGAAACAAAATTAAAGTATGCTTGTAAATTCCAAAGGTTGGGATACCCATGGATGGTTGGTACTCTGCCCCCAGCTTGAAAATCTAGTGGCGTAACTCCAGAATGATAATCAAAGGCTGGAGACATGCCCCCCCTGTTAATATTATGGTAGCTTCGGGAGGTATGAACCTCTATGATGACCTATGACAAGACTAGAATCCTCCGGAAGGAAGCAAAGAATTGAAGGAAACCCTAGACAGGTTGTCGGCTGAACAAATATATTTATATTGAATTTATTGATGCCCAGAAGAAGAAGTTGGCCCTGTTAGATTAGCCAGGTCAGCCCCAGTTAGACTGGCCAGTCCACTATAAATATAGGGCACCAGTTTCATTATTTTTCATCTCAGCAGTTGCAGTGAGAGAAATATCTGCGCAGGCAGTTGCAGGCAGCAACAGTTTGGTGCACAGGTTTTTTGGGAAAGCTGGGAGAGTGGTGCGCTAGCTTCTGGGTGGGATCATATATTCAGTTTAGTCTCTATTCTTTTTCTTGGTGCATTTAGCCTCTCTTGGATATAGATTGCAGCCAGAATTATCTTCTCGGTCAAGGTCAAGGTGCTCGGAGGGTGTCTTAAGGCCTGTGGTTGGGTGACAAGGGTATCGTCAATGGTTAAATGAGCACAATCCTCCATATTCTAATAGTTTATGGGCCCACACACCCTTCAGTCAGCCTAAAATGCTGGAAGGAAACATAACTGCTAGGTATTGAGCTCATTAAGGAACTACCGCTAGGGTTACTAGCAGGAGCAACTTCCAAAGAACTGCAACTAGGGTTACTAGTAGTAGCAGTTACAAAAACCCTAATTCTCAGATCTGACACCTTGTGATGGAGCATCTTTCTCAAGGAGAAGATATCTAGATGCACCCTAACTTGGCGCACCTATTGACTTTCTCAGAAGAGAGAAAAGACGTAGTTAAAGTTTTGGATCAAGGCATGACCAGTTATTAGTCAACCGAAGACATGTGCGAAACGATCAGTCTCTTACATTACTGAACACTTAGTGGGACAGTTGAAGACGATATGTGGATAATAGACAGTGGAGCTTCCAGGGACATGACGAGAGATCAAGCTAGACTCTCATATCTAAATGAGAGAAAGACATCGTACAAAGTGGAGCTCGGAGACAAAAGCACCTACCCCGTCGAAGGATTTGGACAAGCCTCCATCAAATTGGAATCAGGTAATCATGTTCACTTAAGAAATGTTCTATATGTACCTGGTTTAGAAAAGAATCTTGTATTAATATCATGTTTAGAAGACAAAGGAAACATAATAGCCTTCATAGATGAAAAGGTGTTATCATGGCATAAAGACTCCAGCATAGAAGATGCTATGGTTATTGGAAGACGTGAAGGAAATCTATATAGACTACTAGAACAAAATGAAGAATCCCTAGTACATGATGAAGTTGACCCTATTGAGCTTTGGCATATAAGGTACGCTCATATCAATTATCAAGCATTACCTTTCCTCAGGAAGATCGTTGAAGGGATACCCGAATTGAAGTCTACACACGAAGGAATTTGCAAGGGATGTGCCCTTGGGAGGAACATTAAGAAACCCTTCCCAAGAAGCAACAACAGATCTAAGGAAACCCTAGATCTAATACATTCAGATGTTTGCGGTCCAATGCCAATCAAATATCTAGGAGGAGCTCTCTACTACTTAACTTTCATAGATGACTATTCTAGGAAGACGTGGCTATACCTACTAAAGTCAAAAGATGAAGTATTCATCAAGTTCCAAGAATTCAAGGCAGAAATAGAAAACCTTACAAACAAGAAGATCAAGACATTAAGAACAGATAATGGAGGAGAATACACCTCAAAGGAGTTCGTTGCATTCTGCAAATCAGTAGGGATTAGGAGGGAGCTAATTGTTCCTCATAATCCTCAACAAAACGGTGTAGCAGAAAGAAAGAACAGATCTATCGAAGAAACAGTAAAAGCCCTATTGAATGATCAAGATCTATCCATGTTTCTATGGGGAGAAGCAGCAATGATGGCAATATACATGCAAAATAGAAGCCCTCATCGCATATTGAAGGACATGACACCAGAAGAAGCATTCTCAGGTAAGAATCCTAACATAGAAAACTTAAGAATATTTCGATGTCAAGTTTATTCTCATATTCCCAAAGATAAAATAAATAAACTAGAACCCTCAGGAAAGAAGGGGATATTTGTGGGATATAGTGATTCATCCAAAGCCTACAGAATATATATTCCAGATCAACATAAAATAGAAGTAAGCAGAGACATAACATTCAATGAAAGAATGGCCTTTAGAAAATCTATTGAAGGAACTATAGAAGAAGAAGAAATTGAAGAACTGAATGAAGAAAACACAGAAGGTGAAAATAACGAAAAGGATCAACCTGATCATCCTATGGAGATATGTGAAAATTTTGATCCAGGTAATATGCCAAAGAACAAGAAATGACCATCTTGGCTTGAAGCCACCTTACAAGATGCAGAAAGAATCAAGGTTCCAGAAGGAACATCGAGGAAGACTGAAAGACCAAAAAGATTCTCAAGTTATGCATCTTACATGACAAAGCTTCTAGATGAAGAACCTACTACATTTGAAGAAGCAGTTAAAAAGGAAAAATGGAAAGAAGCTATGGCAGAAGAACACCAGTCCATTATGAAAAATGAAGTATGGGAAATTGTACCCAGACCTAAAGATAAATCAGTTGTAACCTCAAAATGGGTATACAAGATCAAACATGCAGCAGACAAAAGCGTGGATAAATACAAGGCAATATTCATGGCCAGAGGGTTCTCCCAGAAGGAGGGAGAAGACTATGACGAAACCTTTGCTCTGGTGGCAAGGTATACCTCCATCAGAGCTATCATATCTCTCACCTCTTCCATGGGATGGAATCTACACCAGATGGATGTAAAGATAGCCTTTCTCAATGGAGCCATTGAAGAAGAAGTATATATTGAACAACCTCAAGGATTCGAGGTACATTCTAGAGACACTCATGTTTGCAGATTGAAGAAAGCTCTATATGGACTCAAGCAAGCTCCAAGGGCTT
>JZKD02S0444110.1:117012-169141 GCA_000966675.3 Picea glauca | reverse complement strand
AAGTTGGGTACATGGTTGAGACAAGTAGTTGATGAGTTGGCACATACATGATGTGTATAGTTGATGATGTTGGTACATATTGATGAGTACTTGACACATGATTGGTACATACTTGGTACATGGTTGGTTGCACTTGTTTATAGTACAAGTTGATTACAAATTGTTTGGTACAGGTTGGTGCATGGTTGATGAACTTGTTTATGGTACAAGTTCATTACAGGTTGAGGTATAGGTTGATGTATGGTTCAGGTTTATTGGTACATGTTTACAGTGGTATATCTCACAGTGATAGTGTGACAATGTTTCCATCATTCTACTTCTACTTCAGGGCAGTTGGATGGGGCAAGGACAGGTGGTTGTAGGCCCCTTTCGGTTGTAGCTGGAGAACATAGGGGGTTGTAGCCTCCTTCTGGTTGTAGCCAGAGAATTTGGGAGTTGGAGCTTCCCTCAGGTTGTATCTTGAGAAAATAGGGGGTTGGAGCCTCCTTCCAGTTGCAGCTGGAAAACAAAGGAAGTTGGTGCTTCCAATGAATGCAATTATTCAAGACATATAAGATAAAGCATTATGTTGTTTTCTCTCGATTTGGGTTTCCACGTAAAACACTGGTGTACTGTGTATGTGTGTGATTGTTCATTTATTATTGCTCATTATTGGTAATAATTCTACATTGATATAACATTTGGATTATTTGGAGAAAAATGATTATAATTACACTATTACGGATTCACCCCCCCTCTTAGTAATCCAACAATACTAACAGACGCACCTTCATCTATCAGTGTCTGAGGAACGACCCAACCAAAAACCTGTATTGTAATCTTGAAAGGAATGTGAGAGGGAAGACGAGGTCCAGTTAGCACACCCCAATCAAAGCGGATGGCCTCATTACTTGGAGGGGGTTTCACGAGATAAGGAGGAATGCCCCCCAGCATGGTAGATTATGTATCAACGAGAAAAACATGGGAATTATTAGGTTTACTCTTTATAGGGAGAGTGGGATTAACTGATGATGTAACTGGAGGAACCACTTTGGCACTCTTCATAAGAGGAGTGGGATTGACCGATGATGTAACTGGAGCAACCACTCTGGCACTCCTCAAGGGCGAAGTGGGATCGATCGATGACGGAACTAGATTGACCACTTTGGCACTCTTCGGAATAAGGGTGGGACTAGCTGATGAAGGGAATAGATCGGTCACTTGGTTTTCACTCTTTAGATGAAGAGTGGGGTTGATCGATGACAGAACTGGATCAACTACTTTGGTTAGTGGTTCAACCGAGCATGAAACCAGATTGACCACCTGATCAACCGGACTGACCGGGGATGGAACCAGATTTACCATTCCATCAACTAATGATGGGTTGGGAGGAATCTTACGATAACCAATTGGAAGTTGAATATTTTTCAAAAGAGAAGAAGCCTCAACCATAAGAGGAGAAAGGTGAGAGTAATGATCACCTTCGCATAACATGCAAGGAAATTTGACAATTCTCTTCTTCTTACCAACCTTAGCGTCACTAGTTGACGGGGCATCACCAACATGTCTAGAAGGGGCCGATGACGTGGAAGACCACATTTCTAAGACCTTGGGAAGACCAGGGAAATCCCTCAGAAAGTAGTCACCCTTACAAATAATGCAAGGGAATTCGGGTTTCAGATTCTTCGTTGTAGTCGTATCAACCTCATCAATTCTCCCAGTATTATTAACAATAGCTGGTTGCTTGGATCCAACATCTGATGTAGTTGGAGGTTTGGTCCCTTTCTAGTTCTTCTTCTTGTTCTCTTTTTGTTTCTTCTTCTTCTTATCAACTTGACTACTCGCTTTAGAGCTTTCACTAGGCGAAGAAGGAGAAAGGGAAGGAGACCTGATGGGTGAAGAAGGAGAAAGGTCAACATGAGGTTGATGTGTGGGTGGTGTGATTACATCTAAAGCACTTTCTGCATTCGAGATTACTAGAGTGGAAAACAACCATACTGGTAACCCAATTGTGAGACTTGGAAGGCTCAAAGTAGCGATGTAAGGAGGACCAACGTTTTAGTAAGAAGGAAAAACAAAAGGTTCTCTTGGAGCAGGGGTTGCTCCATTGGTATTTTTGGGAATTGACACCATTAAACAAAGATCCAACCTAGAGTCTTCTAGGGAAAATAAACAACACACGCTAAAAATCTAGTAAGAAAGCAAACAAACAAAATCTTCTCACAATGAACGTACTAGTTGGTGATGAAATCCAACATCGCAAGAACAATGTAAGAATGGGTTGAGACAGAGCAGGTGGAAAAGTTACATTGACAACCTGCTTAACGGACTTACACCCTAGTGCAAGCTCCCGCACATAATCGTGGGTATACCCTCCAAGGATCCCGAGTGAGTTTGGCCAATGTCAATTCCAGGTACCGTGAAGACTTTCTCCTCCACATTCACCTCATGTAAAGACCCTAAATATATAGGCTACTAAGGTTACCAACTACAACAATGATGCTTGGGGAAATAGTCGAAAGTCCAATCCACACGCAAAGGTAGGGTATCTAGCTTGAAATCAACTCGAGAGGCTCCCACACATAATCGTGGGTATACCCTCAAGTGACCCCCAATAATATGTGCAATATCTACACTAAGACCAACAAAGCAGTGTGAGTAACTATGTCGGCCCTAATGCGACATCATGATTGACCCTTGTGTTAGAAGGGCTTCCCAGGACAAAATGTAGTAAATGGATTTCACTAATCCCTAACTCAAGATTCTATGTTTGTTTACAGCTTTGGAAATTTATCTTTCACACCTATTCTAAATCCCTACACCCTAAGCTAATGTAGGTTTTCTACCAGAAAATATAAAAATTTCTAATAAATTTTAGTTTAGTGCTTGATTTTTAAGGTTGTTGTTTACTCAAGAGGAAAATAGCATGGACTAAATGATGTTCTGACTGACTCTAAACAATGAAAAGAAATGAGAATGCAAGAATTTCACTTCGATGAAAGCTATATTACGAGAAGGAGGAAACATTTATCATTTCCAGATGCACAATGTCCCAAAATGACAAAAAGCATGCAATTTTGCTACTTCAAATGCAATCTAGTTTCACTACCCAAAAGAAAGAATGCAACTATGGTCTTTGTTTGATTCTAATGTATAAATAAAGAATATTCAAATCCTTCAATGATCCACAACTTTCAATCAAAAGAAAGAGTCAAATGCAGATGCAAAAGACACGAAGCGACAAAGGTTTCAAGCAAAGCATGCACTCAAAGCAATGAGAACTGAAAGAAAACAATTAGAAAATTCTTCTAACAAGAACTCAATCAAAGATTCAACAACTGACAAACATTCGATGAGTGCAAGAAAATGTAGAGAAGAATCCAAGAAAAGGCAGGGAGAAAGAGAAATCACTCAAATTGTCCCAACAAAACAAGCATCTAGAAAGGGAAATTTCACATTTCTGAAAATGTTTCAAGCTCCAATAAAGAAAATAGGGAGTGATAAGCATCAAATATCAACCTAAATAACTTCACAAGCCAACATACGGAGTCTGGGTAAATACTTCCACAAAACAGGCTGAAAAAATCTGAGCAAAAAAGGGCAATAATCCTCTAAGGAGGAGACCAGCGCTCCCTGTCTCAAGGGTAAAGAGCGCTGCAATGATCACTAAAGAAATGTAGGGGAGTGATAGAGCTCTAATATGGCATGGGGGGGCATTTATCTTCCCAAAACCTAAAAAAAGAGCCAAAAAATGCAAAACAAACTCACCTAGAATGCATAAAAATTGATGAAATTGCTAGTGAAGATGGGAGAAAGGTAATGGATCAGAAACAAGCAGAAAAATTGATCTAAAAGGTGGGAAAAGGGCAGGGACAATCCAAGGAAATACAAATCAATGTCGATCCCTAGTGGAGTTGCCAATTTATGTTACAGGAAAATCCCCCTGCGGACAGGTGAATTCCCTCTTGGATCCTAGACCCCTATGACCAAGATAGAAAAGTGCTAACTTTGATCATTGACATTCCTTTAAACCTAGCTACGCTAACCTATAGAGAAGAGGAAGAAGATATGAGTACCTTTTTACAATGTTTTTCCTCACCTAGTCCAAGTTGACCTTTGATCCCTAAGATCTTCAACAAGTGTTGCAATCCAATAAACAACAAAGACAAAACATACTTCCTATTCTACCATGATTAGTTTGAAACTAGATCTATCCATCAAAGACAAGTTCATGCAGATGTACACAATATTGAAGGAAACAAGCCAAGCACATGTATTAATGAGAACAAAATAAGGTGCTTACAAGTGTAGATGCATATGTTGCAGCCTCATCCAACTCTCCTTGTCCAACCCCTTGCTTAAATGATCCACAATCAAAATGGCTATGCTTTCACTGATTATTCTCCCTTATGAGATCATAAGTTTGATTCCTTCAATGTCTATCCCTTTCACCATGAAGAGGCCTCCTTATATCGGCTTTGAGAGGCCCAACCACCTTAGAGATTCTTGGGATAGGTTGAGGATATTTCTCCATCAGTTGTGGATCCTCCCTAAGATCTAGCCTTGACCTCATATTCGAATCAAACTGACTTCAGAGATAAGGGGGATCTTCCCTTGATTTCCTCAATGACACAAAGCTCCTCTAGAATGTTTCATAGAGCATTGCAATGCTCCCCCAAAGGAAGGAAAGGAGTGCTAGCGCTCCCTGCCAGTGGGTAGGGGATCGTTGCCCTTCAAAAATGATTTTCAAGTGGTCTTTATCAAGGCAAAAGCTTTGTAATATTCGTCAAATGACATATCCTTCTTTTAACTAGTCTCTGAGGATGTCTCAAGTGTTCCTGTGATGTCGTTCGAGATACGACATAGGCAAGATGACAGTATTATATTTGCAACACTTGTGACACTTGTGATGTTTGCAACATTTGTGGCCAAAGTGCGACACTTGCAACACTTGTAATGACGACAATAGGTCATCATTGAAGTGAGCAATTTTGATTTGTAACAAAAAGGGGTACTGTTGGAGAGGCATTTTGGATAAGTTTCAGGATCTTCGCCAATTAAAGGAGGTCAAATGGTAAAACACAGTTAGAATATGGACCAAGATGCACGATGGAGCAGATGCAAAGGATGCACGACGGAGCGGTGTGCAGAAGGTAGAAAACGGTTATAAGACACAGGTCTTGGGGACATTTTGTCCACTTTTGTAACAGGTTTTGGGGGACACTTTTTCCACTTTTGTAATGGTCTTAGCCTTCTTAGTATGTATAAATATGTAAGAAAGGGTATAGAGAGGTAGGCGACAAGAGAGTGAGAATGTGATATTGTATGTAAGTTGTAGATGCTTTTTGGGTAAGAGGGTTGAGCAAAGGAATAAATCTGTAGTATGGCTAAGGAGTCAACTCACACTGTAGAAAAATAGTTAGGCACATTTGCGATGATATTACTGTTTCATATTTTGCAGTGCAGTGCATAGTTGTAAGAAAGTCAGGCATGTTTGGGATGATATTACTATTATTAATGAATAATATAAGAAGCCATTCGTTGTGGAAGTAGCCCTAGTTGGGTGAACCACGTAAATCTATGTGTTATGGTGTTTATATTATTTTCTGGTTTATGTTGAATGAATGAATCATACATGATGTTGTAATGTTACACATAGATTATATTTTATGACAAGGTAATTGTTAACTATGATAATTGTGCATGTAAGTAAAGGGTCTGAATGATGCCTCACTTCCCCTCAACACTGCAGAACCTTGGTTCCTACAACCCCTCTAGATGCCTCGGGTGAGACTTCACTTTATTTGTAGGTAATGCCAAAAGGGTCTGTGTCTAAGTGTTTTGTTGGTATTTGATTGATTAACCGAGGGTCTGCCCCCTATGCACCAACAAAAGGTTTTGTTGTTGGGACCAGGAACTTTGATTGAGGAGATTGTTTTGGAGGCCAAATAGAGAAGAAATTGAAGAATGGTTGGAAAGAATGCAACAGATATTTTCCAGAGAATAGAATAGAAACCCTAGGTTAAGAGACAAACAATGGTTACAAATGTATGTTTTCATAGATTTGTATGAAACTTTATTTGGTGAATTTCCAATTATTTTGATTGAATGGTTAGGTAGGATGTTAATCCCTAAATCGTGGCACATTAACCCTTAATTGTGGCATATTACATTAGTATTTTTATTTTATTCATGTCAGCCTAGGTCCATTGGTTGTAATTGTACCTCCTAGTCTCCTATATATACCAAGGAGACCTTTTCATTTGGAAACATATTGTATTTGTGAATTAATGTGAAGTATAAGGAGGTTTCCCCCTCGAAGAAACTTATTATCCAAACTTATCTCTTTGTAAACACATGTAGTACTTATTCTGATGTTTTTATGCTCTTTTGATATTTTGTTCTTAACATTTGGTATTAGAGTTAGACAATCCTCAAGACTGACTTTTTCAAAACAAGTCTTCTTGGAATTTTCACTACAACTTTTTTTCTGGAAGGTTTCAGTATCTGGAATTTATATGGTGTAGAGGAGACATATAGAGATAACTTGGATCCAAATTTCAGATCTTGGTTCATTATATTTTTGGAGATACATTCTATTCAATTTGGGGTTTTTGACTAGTCCTGAAACTAGTTTGAAACAAGTCTTCTTGGAGTTTTTGCACCCAATTTTTGTTGGCTTGGTTTCAGGTTCTGAAATTTACAGTACGAAGGAGGAATAGTGAAGTACCTTGTATACAAATTTCAGACCTTGATTTGTTGTACTTTGAATGTTATTCTCTGAGGAAATTAGGATGTTTGGATGGTTCAGATTTCAGTCTAAAACATGTGTTCTTGGGAAAACTATTATATCTGAAGCTACAAACCTCCAAATTGAGTGAGACCTATTCCATTGGTTAGGGTACAGACCAAAGTTTTATTGTTTCAAAGTTTAAGTTTTGAAGTGAAGACAGTGACATGAGGCAAGATGTACAAGTTCACTTTCCTGAAAGGGAAAAAATCAGCACATCTTGGGAAGGTTATCATAAAATTCTTTTGGAGAATACAATCTTGGTCTAACCTATGGGGTTGGAAAGAAGACACATCATGATACCTCAGGAAAAAAATTTAGACTCAGAAGGGATGAAATTGTAGAGCTACAACAAAAGAAAGGTCGGCTAGCAGAACAATCTCCAAATCATGGTTTTAAAAGGTACGTTTTGTTTTTTTGGAAATTTGCATATCTTTTGACTAGAAGATCCAATTGTGGTGATTCAAAAATTGGAATAAAGTGGGATAAAAGGAGTATTGCATAAATTTGGGAGAATTTTAGGGAATTTTAGGTACATACGTATTTCAATGTCTCTAAAAATAGGATTTGTCGTTACATGTTAGCGTTGCAACTTGGGGATAGTGTGGTTCTTCCATGTACCTAGAGTATATCATAAGGACCCTCGAACAGTTGCACATTAGAAAACACTACTATGGATTTGAGCTCCCACATACCTGGAATATATCGGGAGACCCCTTAGAATCGTGAGACCAACCGATTAAACCTTTTGGTCATCTTGTTTCTATAGTACACCGAGAAAAACACTCGAGGAGATCACTCTCTAGCACCTGGGTTGTCAGATAGTACAACTGAGGGCATGGTCAAGCCTACTTAGTTAGTGCCTTGAGATATTGGGCTAAGTACTATTGTTGGACCCCACACATATATCATAGAGCTATAACACTTGACACTCCCTTGTCTGTGTGGAACTTTTCCTAAGCTAATTAGGAATTCCTACCTTGTAGTGATACTTGGCAAACATGCCACCAAAAAAGGGAGATTCTACACTAAATAAGCCCCCAGGCAGTCCTACTTGGACTTTTGATGAAGGTGAAGAAATGTGCAAGGACATATATGATTTACAAAAGAAGTAAAAAAATATGAACTACAAAGGATGATGGATTCAATTGAAGCTAAGCTAGAAGCAACGATGGATACTCATACGGATGGCTTAAAATGGGAGATCATGGAAGGGTTGAAAAAGTTGCTAATAAAGAGGGCACCAAAAAGTGACAATGTATCCCATGAAATTCATGATGAGGACACAAGGAAGATTAATCAAGACTGGAGAAACTCTAGCTTTGGGTTGAATACCAACCACTTTCCTAAGATTGATATGAGGAAGTTTGATGGAAAGGATCCAATCATATGGATACTCCATATGGAGCCGTTCTTTGATCTACATGATGTGTCACACACACAAAAGGTACAAATTGCGTCCTTATATTTAGAATCTAATCAGTTTGTGTGGTATCGATGGATTTGTTCTCGCAAATAACTTTTCACTTGGACAATTTTTACAGAAGAAATGATAGCACACTATGAGGATACAAGGAGCAATACCTTCTTCATCCAATTGATAAATCTCAAGAAAAAGTGTTCAATTTCAGAGCACATTGAGAAATTCCAAAGATTGAATATAAATGTAACAAATATTACAAATGATCACTTGATTTATGTCTTCATAGGAACTTTAAAGGATAAAATTCAACATGAGGTTCGCCTTTGGGAACCCAAACCATTGGAGAATGCGTTTAGGGTGGCGAGAAATGTTGAAAGTAAAAATTTGGCTATGGCTACTAGAAGGACCACTCATAATATCTATCGAGAGAATAATGTTCCTTCTTCTAAACCAACTTAACCTACAAGGTTGACACCTCAACAATTGGAGGAAAGAAAAGAAAAATGTTTATGATTTAATTGTGACAACAAGTACAGTAAGGGACATAAGTGTGGTGAGAATAAATTATTCTACAACAATTATAAAGAATAAGAAAAAGAAGAAGAAGAAGAACCATCTCAATATGAAGACGTAGAAGATATTTCTTCTGAATAGATGACTCCCACCATATAATTTCATGCATTGGCTGGAATTAGCACTCCTCAAACCCTCAATATCGAAGGATATATAAAAAATAAAAAAGGTAATAGTGCTAATTGATTATGGTAGTACTCATAATTTCATTCACTGTAAATTAGCCAAAGCTCTCAATTGCTTCATATATTCAACACTTGAGTTTCGATTAATTATTGAGAATGGAGGAACTATCAATTTCTCAGGACAATGCTATAAGATCAATCTTACTATGAGGGAATATGTAATGAATAGTCCAATGATTTATATACCCATGGGTGGTGTTGATGTCGTACTAGGGGTCCAATGGTTACAATCATTGGGAACAATGGCTTTTACTTTTCAAGAAATTTTCATGAAATTTTCATTGGAAGGAAAGAAATTTGAGTTAAGGAATATCACACGGAAACCAAGTAAGGTGTTAAGCTCTAATGGCATGACAAAATTATTGAAAAGGGGTCATTAGGGTGTAATTGTACAACTATGCTCACTATATTTTCAAACACCTAAGCCATCTATTCCCCTAGATCTCCAAGGGATCATTGATAAGCATTCCAAAGTATTTGAATATATTCCTAGAGTCATTCCACCCACTCACGATCATGATCATGCTCTTTGTTGGAGAAATTTCTATTTTCGACACACTAGTTCAGTGGGAGTTAACTGACTAGTTCTATTTAGACTTTCTATTTTTACCATCACTATTATGCATGCATGCATTCCTAAGGAAAGGTAATTGCTTGATTGTTTTTATTAATTATGGAATGATTTGCCCTATATATGAGTGTATTCCATTCATTGTATCATATTGATCATGATCTATGTATCAATCATCAGCTCATTGGAGTAGTGTGAATATATTTTCTCATTCTTCCATATTGAATCTCTCTTCTTTTCTTGATAAGCTTCATTTGTACTTACTTTAGCTAGATCTCCTGTGTAGGTTTTCATGAAACACTAACATGGTATTAGAGCTATGCTGCTTGGAGCAAGCCAAACAAGCCAAAGAATAAGGAAAATCGGAGTTTCGGCGAGCTAAATCTGTGGTCGTAAATTTCAGCAGTTATTCCTCCCAAACTATTCCATTTTCGAGGAAACAACCCGCATTGAAAGTAAATCGACCCATTTTGGAAGTGGGTTTTCAACCGTTTGGCGAGATTCTTTACCGTTTGCTCAGAAAGTGAGTCGCAAGATAGCCTCCTGAAGTTGATACGAATCTGTGGCCGTACCTTTCCACATTCATTGCTCCCAAAATATTACGTTTGTGAGGAAATGACCCGCATAGAAAGTAAATTGGTTCATTTTGGAAGTGGGTTTTCAACCGTTTGGTGAGATTCCTCACCGTTTTCTCAGAAAGTAAGTCGCAAGATCATCTCCTGAAACTGATATGAATTATTAATTTCTTAATTTTTCACTTGCAGATTGAGAGCAAATTTTTAGGGGTTCCTGGAATCAATGGGAGAGATGGATATGACAACTATTATACAGTCAAACTCGGTGGTAATCCTCACACCATACAATTATTTAAATTGGAAGCCTAAGGTGACATTCCAACTCAAAAGAAAAGGACTGTATAATTTGACGATGGCGACATAAACATAACCTACATCAGCAATTGAGAAGATGAGATGGGCGAACCGTAAGGATGAGGCCACATGACTACTTCTTGAATTAATATCCACTGATTTATGGTTTCATGTTGCCGTATGCAAGACTCCAAACAAGATTTGGACCACCTTGGAAGGACTCTTTGGAAAGCAGGATGAGATGTGACGTCATATGCTTGAGGTAGAGTTGAATACCTTAGACCCTAAAAGTTTTGATAATATACAAGATTTTTTTACTAAATTTAAATCATTGCTATTAAGCTTGGGTGAATGTGGTATTGATAAGTCTACATAAGAGAAACAACTTATTCTAACAATCTTGGCCAAGCTAGAACCAGAATACACTGTATATGTCTCCAATTTCCATTCTGACAGATGTCTTTTTGGAACAAATTGGAAAATGCCTACTTTGGCTCAGTTCATTGAGTCTCTTACACAAGAGCAGACAAAACTCATACATATAGGTCTCATGAAAGATCCCAAAGCACATGCACTCACCATGCAGGATGGAAAAGGGTCATTCAAACAAAATATGAAGGAGGGATATTCCAAATCCTTTAATGATTCTTTAGGTTCCAAAGACTCTTCAGATTCCAAGAAGAAGGGAAAGCAATGCACTTACTGCAATAAACCGAATCATGAAGAATCCACATGCATGAAGAAACAAATCGATCTTATGGCACATGCACTTCAACAAAACAACCTTGGAAACTTCATTCCAGAGGGAGTCAAGAAGAAGAAGGAAGAAGATCATGCTCCTAAGAAAGGTAATCATCATGCTCTTGTTGCAATTAATTCCTTATCTGATTCATGGATTATAAATTCTGGCGCAACCCATCATATGGAAGTGAAAGAGGAATTTTTCTCTTCCTTGAGTCCATGCTCAATACCCCCTATTCTCATGGGGGATGATACTCCAGTAGCAGTAGCAAGAGAAGGGAGAGTGGAACTCCACAATGGCAGTTTTGATAATGTTTTACATGTTCCAAAGCTTTTTATGAATCTGCTCCCAGTTTATCAGATCACTCAGAAAAGAAAAAAAAGGTTGAATTTAAATCAGATTCAGTTTCAGTAATTGACATGCATGACAATCCCATTATTGCAATTGGTGAGGTGGATCACAAGTCAAGGTTGTATAAATTCACTAAGTTTTCTGATGATGAATCCTCTATTCTACTTACACATAAGGAGAGTACTTTGCATGCACCTCTAGTGCAACATGCATATACTCTTGTTCTTCCATCAGTTTCATACATCAGAGATGATTCCATACACTCAGATTCTATACATGGAAATAATAAGGTAGTACATCTAGATAAGAATCCAACACCAAAGCTTTAACAGATGCCCAAGAAGGCACATACCACACTTCAGGCAGCAGGCAACCTTGTAGGGAATCCATTGGATTCGAGGAGGACTCGATCTCAACATGAGGAGCCTTCTCATGTATTTTCAGCTTCAGAACTTGCGATGCCCATGCATTGCTACATGGTTCAATCTACTGATACACATAACTACAATAGGGTTGTGGGAAATCCATTATGGCAAGCAGCCATGCAGAAGGAGTATGACCCACTCCTATAGAACCAGACTTGGAATCTGGTTCCACATCCACCAGAAAGGAATATTTTCAGGTGCAGATGGGTCCACAGGATCAAGAAGTATAAGGGCCTACAGGTTGCCAAAGGACTTCATCAGATCCATAAATATTTCTACATCTTCACGAAGACTTTCAATGAGTAGAAGTTTCAAACTTTGTGGGATCGTCTTGCAGTGAAGAACACAGTTGCCTAGCAGTTGTCATTTTCTTCTTTTGATACATTATCTTTTTAGGGGGGGGTTTGTTCCCACGTGGTTTTCCCTCTTTCCTCACTTTTATTCAGTGTTCATTAGTTGCATTATACATGAGTACCTAAAATGGCTTAGTAGCCGGGACTCATTTTTTACTCCATAGTGATGCTTAGGGGGGGTGTTGGAGAAATTTCTATTTTCGACACACTAGTTCAGTGGGAGTTAATTGACTAGTTCTATTTAGACTTTCTATTTTTACCATCACTATTATGCATGCATGCATTCCTAAGGAAAGCTAACTGCTTGATTGCTTTTCTTAATTATGGAATGCTTTGCCCTATATATGAGTGTATTCCACTCATTCATTGTATCATATTGATCATGATCTATATATCAATCATCAACTCATTGGAGTAGTGTGAATATATTTTCTCATTCTTCCATATTGAATCTCTCTTCTTTTCTTGATAAGCTTTGTTTGTACTTGCTTTAGCTAGATCTCTTGTGCAGGTTTTCATGAAACACTAACACTATTCACTTAGTTTCTGGGAGTGTTCCTCCTATCATCAGGCCTGACAGATACCCTTATATCTAGAAGAGTGAAATTGAGCGTATGGTTGAAAAAATGTTAGAGGTTGATATTATTATACCTAGCCAAATTTCTTACTATGATTGGTGGTAATGGTAATCAAGAAAGAGGGATCATGGCGTATGTGTCTATATTATAGAGAGATCAACAAGATCACCATTAAAGACAAGTTTCCCATTCCCGTCATTGATGAATTGTTAGATGAACTACATGGAGAAATCTACTTTACAAAGTTGGATCTATGTTCAGGGTATCATCATATTAGAATGAAGGAAGAAGATATCCCAAAAACAACATTGAGAACTCATGAACACCATTATGAATTTTTGGTCATGCCTTTTCGCCTTACGAATGCACCTTCCACATTCCAAGGGTTGATGAATTCCATTTTCAAGATCTTCCTTAGAAAATTTGTGTCAGTATTTTTTGATGATATACTAATCTATAGCAAGTCTCGGGAAGATCATGTTCGATATGTTGACAGGGTGCTACGGCTACTAAAGGAGAAACAACTATATGCCAAACCATCCAAATGTTTCTTTGTGGTGAAGGAGGTAGAATATTTGGGTCATATTGTATCTCATGAAGGTTTCAAGGTAGACCCTAACAAGATTAAATCCATCTTGGTCGATTCCCAAAACATTGAAGAATCTTAGAGGATTTTTGGGTTTGACATGTTACTATTGCAAGTTTGTTCGAAACTATGGAAGAATAGAAACACCTTTAACTACATTAACTAAGAAGGATGCATTTTCATGGACTCTAGAGGAAACTCAAGCTTTTGAACAACTTAAAGAGGAAATGTTCAAAGCTCTTGTATTGATCACACTAGACTTCGCAAAAACCTTTATTGTGGAATGTGATGCCTCAAGAAATGACATTGGTGTTATTCTAATGCAATAAGGAAGTCCCATTGCTTTTGGAAGTCGGACACTCAAGGGAAAGGACTTACACAAACCCATATATGAGAAGAAAATGATGGAAATACTACATGCATTGAAGCAATGGTGCCCTTACCTAGTAGGTAGGAATTTCAAGGTCAAAACATATCATGACAGTATTAAATACTTCTTGGAACAAAGACTATCTTCAGAAGAACAACAAAAATGGGCGACCAAGATGTTGGGTTATGACTTTGAAATCATCTACAAAAAAGGGAAGCAAAATCTTGTGGTAGATGCACTCTCAATAAAGGATGAATATGTTGAGGTATTTCTCTATGTTATCTCTATCAACCAATCTGATTGGATAACAGAAGCAAGGGATGAATGGAAGAATGATGAAGAAGTGTGGACTCTCATTCAAATGTTGCAGCAGGATTCCAGTGCATCTGATACATTTACAAGGAAAAATGATTCAATATGGTACAAAGATCGCTTATATTTATGTAATACCTCCCAACTCAAACAAAATGTACTTTTGGAATTGCACACCTCTCTGGTAGGAGGGCACTCAGGATTTTTGAAAACTTGTCATAGGGTCAAGAGGGATTTTTTTTGGATGGCCTTAAAACTGATGTTCAAAGGTTTGTGGTAGAATTTTTGGTTTGCCAACAAAATAAGGTGGAAATAATTAAGACCCAAGGTCTTTTACAACCATTAGCCATTCCAAGTTAGTGTTGGGAGGAGGTTTCCATGGATTTCATCACAAGATTACCAAAGCATGATGGAAAGAGTGTTACCATGGTGATTGTTGATAGAATTACGAAGTACACACACTTTTGTGCATTATTTCATCCTTTCAAAGCCAGTACAGTTTCTACTTCATTCATGGAGACAATTCAAAAGCTACATGGAAGCCCAAAGATTATTGTAAGTGACAAAGATCCCATCTTCACTGGACATTTTTGGACATAATTATTTTCTTGTTTGGGTACTCAATTGTCTCATAGCTCATCTTATCATCCTCAATTTGATGGAAAAATAAAGATAGTGAACAAATGTATGGAAGGCTACCTTCGTTGTATTGTCTCTGATAAACAGACACGATGGTTCAAGGTGTTTCCCTTGGAAGAGTGGTGGTATAACACTTCCTTTCATACTGCAACAAAAATGACACCATTTATGACACTTTATGGATATCATCCACCATCCATCACTTCTTCTCTAAAAGAAAAATCTAAGGTTTAAGCAGTGGAATATCACATCGAGCATCAACATCAAGTTCTCAAAATCTAAAAGGACAACCTGAGCATGGCACAAAATCACATGAAACAACAAGAAGATCAACATCATAGTGAAAGAAGTTTTGAAGTAGGGGATTGGGTATTTTTAAGACTACAATCATACAAATAGATGTCCCTCAAGCAATCTAAGAAGGATAATAAATTATCAGCGAACTATTTTGGCCCTTATAAGATGTTACAAAAGATTGGTACTATGGAATACAAGTTGTAGTTGCCTGCATCTTCACAAGTACACCCAGTTTTCCATGTTTCATTCTTAAAGAAGGTTATAGCTGACAATATCCAAGTTAAAACTATATTGCCAGAGCTTGACGAGGAAGGAAAAATCATATTGGACCCTGAAGCTATCACTAACACAAGAATTCAGTAGCTGAGGAATAGATCAATTTCAGAGTATCTCATTAAGTGGAAGAAACTACTTGTTGAAGATTCCATGTGGGAAGATGAGTCTTTTATACAAAAGCATCCAGAACTACTCAAGTGTTGAGGAAAACACTTGTATTAAGGGGAGGGGCATGTTAAGCCCTAAATTGTGGAACATTACCCCTTAATTGAGGCATATTACATTAGTATTGTTATTTTGTTTATGTCGGCTTGGGTCCATTAGTTGTAATTGTACCTCCTTGTCTCCTATATATACCAAGGAGACATTTTCATTTGGAATCATCTTATATTTGTGAATTCATGTGATGTATAAGGAGGTTTCCCCCTTGAAGAGGCTTATTATCTAATTTTCCCTCTTTGTCAAGGCATGGAATACTTATTATGATTTTTTTGTGAAATTTTGATATTTGGTTCTTAACATAGGCCCATAGAGAACGTTGGGAGATATAGAGTTGAAGACCTGCGAAAATGGACTCTTGAACTGATTCGAAAACTTAATATTGTAAGTAATAATTCTTCTCCCACAATAGATTTCTGGTTCAACAGTATACTGGGGGGCTATATTACATAATTTGGATTAGATTGTACCCATACTTATAGCATCACAGAGAGGGAATTTTTAAAAGGTACATGCATAAGATATTTGAACGCATTATCTACTTGGATAAAGATGTTACTATGCAAAAAGAATGCCATGACAATGGAGTTCGATAACTAAGCACCTTCGTGCACATAGGAGAACTGGGGGATGATTAGAGTAAGGTCTGAGAGTGCAAAGGATGAGTGGATGGATTGAGGATGCCGAGAGAAGACACTAACTTAGATAGAGAAATTGGAGTACTGTGATGTGGGAAAAGGTTTAGATATATCAAGAAGGATATCGTGGCTGGGAAAGGAGAGAAACACAAAGAATTCAAGGGTAGTGACCCCTGCGAAAAACTTCATATCACACTGTATGGAGAGAGGAAAAAGAAAGAGAGAGATCCTTAGTACTACCCAACATAAGAAGGAAGTCCATCTAAGATCGAAATCTACATCAAACCCACAACCCCTTGTGCATCATTAAGAATTTAAGAAGGAACCGAGACTTATTCAAGTGCAATAGTAATAAGTGGAGGAAGTCGGAGCAATATTCAGATTAGCGAGAACAACGTAACAAACCAGAGTGAGTCAACATCACTAAAGATAAATACGGTGTAGAACAAAATGGTAGGGATAGATAATATGTTGATGATCCTTGAATTCCATGGATTTGGGTCAGAGGACCCATAACAACATTTGTTTGTATGTGAGACTATATGGATTGCGAAGAATGTCCAAGATGAAGAAAAAAAAATCGCGTAGTTAACAACAACTTTCAGAAATCACATGTTGTTATGGTAGATGAAGTACCATACTACTACGCCAGCCAAACAATCAAGAACTTTGGAAGAAATTAGAAAAGCATTGCTAAAGGAATTCAGGAAGACGAAATATAAATCTCAATAGATTATAGAGTTAAAGGAGATTAATCAAGTATAGGCCGAGTCAGTCTGGGAGTTTGATCAAAGAATTAAGGATGTGATGAGTAGATTGAACTTTCAGATCCTGGATGAACTAGCTGCGCAGAAGGGAGCGATAGTGCAAAGAGACGTGACTGCACAGATGACACCTAAGAAGCATTCAACACACCACATGATAGGACATGCAATCAAGAGTTATCATGACATAGAAGCATTGGATCTGTGTAACATTAAATACAAAAGACCTTGACCGATTTCCAAATCGAACGAAGAATCCTTCGAAGATACAGAGTAATGGAGCAATAAAGGAAACCATTAGTGGATTAGACAGAGAGTTTAGGCATGAAAGGAAACTGTAGTTGGCAATGTAGTCTAAAAGTATGTAAGGAGGCACGTAGTCATAACTAAAACCGATAGGAAAATAATTTGAAATTGACTTCAATTGAAAGATGGTGGGAATAAGTGTGATGAATATTTGTACATGATGGACGATTCAGACCAGAACCCGCCAAAGGACATAGCATTATAGCAAAGTCATGGGAGAAATTGAGTATAAGTACACTTGGATGAGACTGCATGTAGGATTCATAGAGCCAGCTCGCTATAAACTAGGCAGAAGGGGTAGGTCATTGGTTCTTATCCATTCAATATAAGAAGAAGAGTTGAGTGTTAGATATAATCTGAGCATAGTGAAGAGAAAGATAAAAGGGTAGAGGATTCGAGTAGAGTATAACAGAGGACGATGGCACCACCTAAATCCATAGTACAAATTTGTCAGCAGATTACAGTTCTGGTGTAGGAAGAAGTCCCGTGAACAACAATAATTGACCCTAGTCTCACAAACTATCCCAGAACGGGACTACATAGAACAAAAGGAAACACAAAAGCACAACAAAATCACTACGAACTAACAATGCAACAAGAAGCAGCACAGGAACATAAAGAACATGGAAAGATGAATTTTTGCATTGTAAGAACATGGGTATGGTAATAGTTATGATACTCGAGAAACAAGAAAACCATCTACCCAAATTAAAGAGGGAAGTTAGGAAGGATTTTCACGCTTATTCAACTCCATTTTTCAAAAAGAATGTCTTAAGTTATCAAGCAATGTGCAGACTACAAGAGAAATTTAGTAGTATGATACCCATAATAGCGAAGGCAACTTTCAACGCACTGGAAGAATGCCTGAGTGGCTCGGGACGAGCCACACGTGAGTGTTGGGGACCTATTGGAGAGGCATTTTAGATAAGTTTCAGGATATGCGCCAAAAGGAGGTCAAAGGGTAAAAGACAGTTAGAAGATGGAACAGGATGCGTGACGTAGTGGATGCAAAGGATGCGCGACAAAATAGTGAGAAGGTGGAAAAAAATTATAAACTGCAGCGCTTGGCGAGATTTTGTGTACTTTTGTAATGGGTTTTGGGGGACACTTTATCCAATTTTGTAACGGGCACCATTAAATATAAAGAAGGTCAACATTGGAACTGCAGAAAACCCAAAAATGGCAAGTATTGGAGATTATTGGGATAGTCAAATAGTAGAAAGGATCACATAATTACTGTGTGAGTACAATGACTTATTCCCAATGACATTCTCAGATATGAAGGGGTTAGCAGGAGAGCTAGGAGAGATGAAGATCCATTTGAATCCAGAAGCAAGACCTATCAGACAAAGACCTTACAGATTGAATACAATATACAAATAGAAGATGAAGGCATAAATTGATAAGATGCTAGAATATGGTGTCATAGAACCTGTAGAAGAGTCAGAATGGATCAATCCTATGATGGTGTAGGAAAAGAAACAAGGATGGATTAGGATTTGTGTAGATTTGAGAAAATTGAATGATTCTTGCCTACATGATCCTTTTCCTACCACATTTACATACAAATTTTTGGTGAATGTAGGGGGTCAAGAAGATTATTCTTTTACAGATGGATTCTCAAGATATCATCTTATTAGGATAGCACTTGAAGATAGACATAAAACTACATTTGAGACAAAGTGGGGATCATTTCATTATACATTTATGCCATTTGGATTGAAGAATGCACCAACCATTTTTTCAAGGGTAGTAGTAGAAGTTTTTAAGGACTCCATTCAAACGTTTTTAGAGGTTTACCTAGATGATTGGACAGTGTTCAATCTATTGAAGGATCATGTGGAATAATTAAGGTTGATGTTGGACATATGCAAACAATGTCAAATATCATTGAACATTAAGAAATGTATTTTCAGCACACCTTTTGGCATTTTGTTAGGGTGGTGTGTAAATAGGGTATGTTGGTTGATCCTGCTAAAATTGTTGTCATAGTTAAATTACCACCACCAAAGTCAGTACATCAGTTGAAGAGTACATTGGGCCATACATGATATTACAAGAAGTTCATAAGGGGATATTCATAGATTACTACATCAATGGAGAATTTGCTGAAGAAGGACACTAAGTATCAATGGAATGATGAATGCCATTAGATTTTGGATATTTTGAAGGAGAAGATGGTTACTGCTTTGATTTTAGTATTTCCAGATTGGGAAAAATAATTTTATGTGCATGTGGATGCATATGCAATAGAATTAGGAGTAGTATTAACCCAACCAAGAGAAGGAGATATAGATCACCCTATTGCATTTGCAAACAAAAAGCTATCTGATTCAGAACATGACTATAACACTATAGAAAGAGAAGGGATAGCTATGGTGTATGCTTTGCATAAATACATACATTACTTGTTAGGGAAACATTTCAATATGTTTACAGATCATTCTTCTCTGAGATATTTAGTCAATAAGCCAGTGTTGGGGGGAAGGCTATGCATATGGCTACTCTTGTTTCAAGAATTTGAATTTGAATTTGTGGTGAAGCTTGGAACATTGAATGCAGGAATGGATCAATTATCTAGGATAACTAATGGAGAAGCACCCAATAACTTGGAAGACAACTTTCCAGATGCACAATTGTTTTTAGTACAGAGAGCTGATGAGTATTTTGCTGACATTATTGAGTTTTTGAGTACATGATTTGCACCAAGAGAATTTACTATTGCGTAGAAAAAAAAATTGGCGGTCAGAGTTGCAAATTATCAGTTGATTGCAAGGCATTTATACAAACTTGGAGAAGTTAACATCTTAAGGAAATGTGTGATGGAGCATGAAAGGCCTATCATTTTGGTAGAGGTGCATGAAGGGATTGTTGGAGGAAACTACAGAGGAAAATCTACCGTGCAGAAGGTATTACGTGTAGGATTATGGTGGCCAACAGTCCACAAGGATTCAAAGGTATATTTTCAAATGTGTGATGTCTTTCAAAGAGTGGGGAAACCATCCAGGAGGGATGAAATTCCATTGGGACCCCAAGTAACTTTACAAGTGTTTGATAAATGGGAAATATATTTTGTAGGTCTAGTTAATCCACCAACGAGAAGATCAGGAACCAGATATATTATTACAGTGACATAATACTTGAATGGATGGGCTGAGGCAACATGAGTAAATGATTGTGGTGCATAGAATTTAGCATGCTTTTTATTTGAACATGTAGTGACATGGTTTGGATGTCCAAGAATATTGATGAGTGATTAAGGGAATCACTTTATTAACAATACAATTGAGGCAATGCTTGAAGAGGTTAAAATACATCACTAGAAGAGCAGTCCTTATAACCCTTAAGCAAATGGAACAGTGGAAGTCTTCAACACAATTTTGGAGAATTCCTTGACCAATATTTGTAATGTGAACATAGATGATTTGGATTTGAAGGTACCAACAATACTTTGGGCTTATAGAACTACTTGCAAGAAGCTAACAGAGAAAACACCCTTTAGATTGGTGTATGGACAGGAAGCAATAGTTCCCTTAGATTATTTGATACCAAGTCTCTGTATTGCAACAATTACAGACATGACAGAAAGGGGCACAATGCAGGAAAGTTTGGCTCAACTTATGGAATTAGAAGAGGGTTGAATCATAACAGGTTTCCATCAAGAGGTACATAAAGAAAAGGATAAAGCATGGCATGACAAACATATTAAGAAGATGAATTTTAAGGAAGGAGATCTAGTTCTCCTCTATGACAGTAATTATTTGCAACACCTAGAGAAGCTTAGGATGAATTGGCTAGGCCCATATTAGATCAATTCTGTCACAGACGGAGGTGTTGTACAACTACAAGATTTAGCAGGCAAGGATGTTCAAGGACTGGTGAATGGTAGTCGACTGAAACTATATAGGGACAGTCGACCTACTAACTTTGAGTATTTGTAGCACATCAAGTAGACTTGTACATATTGTAAATAGTAGGAGTCAAAAGAAGACAAAGGAAGAGAAAAGTATAAAAATGAAGAAAAATACAAAAATAAGTAGTTGGAGGAATAAGTGATATAGACAAATAGCTAAGAATGACAATATGTGATAGACAAAAAGTCAGGGCAACGAGAAATGAAGATACTGTGCACAAAGAGGATAAACATCACGTTGAAGGAAGGAAAACACAACGCGTAGGGAAAATGGAAAAAGACCAGAAAGAGGAAAACGATGACTTGGAAACCGAAAAAGGACGAAAACATTAATAACCGCAACCATAAAAAGGGAAAATCTTGGAAAGGTTCAACACTTAATGATTTTTGAGAAACATATAACTTAAGAGTTAAAGAATAGGGTTATTGATCAATAGGGACAATAATTTAATCATAAAGCAAGCAAGATGGCACCTCCCAAAGTTGGCGGTCCCGAATAATTCGCAAGGGTAACCCAACACAAAATGAAGAAAAATGAAAGAATAGAAGAACTAGAAAATACCATGGATGTGGAGGATGTTACAACCACAAGAATTGAATCGATCAGTCCAACAAGGGTAGCCGAAGAAAAATCAGATGTAGAAGATTTTAGCAACAATTCGTGTCTTGGGCCTGAGAGCATCCAGGTCTGCAGGTTGCATGAAGAACGCCCAAGCATAGCACATAAAACCCCATTTCAGGCTAAAAATCAAGTGAGCGGGCGAAATTACATTTTCAACGACCCAGATTCATCTATAGAAGCAGATCGATGGATGACGGAAAATCGCGGTTAGCAGAGTTGCGTCGGGATTAGCATGATGGATAGTGCCTATATTACATGCAAGACAGGTTATCAACCATCCATCAAAAAAACGCGTGGCGCGTGATCTAGTCGCGTCAGCATTTCGGCATTTGGGAGTTCGAAGGGTGAGTGTTTCTCTTCACTATACATCTCAAAACCTCGAACCTCGAAATGCCAAAGTGCCCAGAGTCGGGCCCACGGTCATGGAACTTAATCACAAGAGGCACAGACTTGGGAAAAGGGTGTTGGCGTGCGCCATGTGATGGGACAGGCCCCAAGCCACCGACGTCATATCAGCCATCCGATCCAGTTGGGATAGGTGGAAGCCAGGTGGTGTTTCAGGAATCGACATTTCGAGAGACAAGGGACCTCCCATCCACTATGGAAGAAATCGCTAAAGTACAAAATGCCAATAAGTGCCTTTGAAGCTAAGCCCACGATCCTAGCACCAGGTCATGTCAAGTGAGCCTGGGAATGGAGGTATCCCCCTTTTAATGACAAAGCCATCTCGGTCGTTCATCTGAGGGACATGTGGCACACATCCGTGCTTTCGCAGTTTGGTCAATCGGGAATTTGAGGAAGAAGCGCATTGTGAACACCCGGTGCAAGAAATCCCAAAAGGATTGGGACCATTGATCAGAAGGACATGTGGCGTAAGATCTGAGCCACAAGTGGGGCCCTTTGAGATTTTCATGATGAAAGTGTTGAGGTCATCTCAGTCATTCATCCATCAGCGAGGCTCGGGCACATTTAATTTAAAAAGGGCATAGATCTGGACGGTTGTGATCCAGGCACTCAGATTCACGGATGAGGTCCAATTTCCCACCCCCTCCATCATTCTGGATTTAACGAGGGGGGGGGGTCCGGAATCAAAGATAATGTATGTGCACATCTGGATGGCCCAAGTCTCGGCGCTTAGATCTACGGTTTGTATTGAATTCCAGACCCCCCCATCGGTTCTACCTTTAATGGAGGGGGGGGTCTGGAATGTGTGTTAAAGATTGCGCACAGATCTGCGGTCATGAGGAAAGTGCATAGATTGACGAATCAAGGAATTTTTCGGACTCCCCTGACTGATATACTTATAACGATGGGGGGGGGGTCAGGAATGGAATTTCACTCTGGTGGGCCCCCTATCTGTACGTCGCACGAATATACTGGTCTTGAGTCCTCACCGCCTGTTAATGTTTGACACACCTCATCATCCCTTCACCATCTACCCACTCATCACACTAGAGGATTTACCCCATTTCCCTCTCGCATCCTGCCACGTCCTCCCACATGGCCCCTCCTCGGCTCATCATCCATTCGAATCCTGCCATGTGTCTCTTCCTCTTAGTCACCTCCACCTCAGCACCTTCTACCATTCATTTGTACCCTTGCACTCCATGTTGCCTCCACCTGTGTCCTATTTATACCGCGTGCCACTCCTCGGCCGATGTCACACCTCCCGTTCCTTGCTGTCCCCCCACGTAGCAGTCTAACGAAGCAAGACCGTTCAACTAATCCAGGTGGCACCATTAGGAGACCTCCACATCTTAGAAGGCAAAGTTGACTGAGGCCGTACCCAGTCCCAAGAAAGCAGTTATTGTGGTTGTTGCTGGTGGTTGAGCATCAGCTCCGCCATAAAAGGGAAGGTTCGGCAAAGGACTAATTCGCATCAACTCACCTGCAGAAGGACAATTCGAAATCTGATGGCATCTGACATAGGTGCACGATCGTCCTGAGTCTGCATGGGCAAGCTGCCAGAAGCCATGCAGACGCAATGTTTTTAATGTAGCATCTCGTTTTTGCTGCTGTTGTTGTTTTTGATTATATGAAGGCATTTTCTCCATTTTTGTAAGGATGGATGGTTGAGCTAGGCTCCCGATTGTAAAGTTTTGATGAAGTGATGGTCGCTCTGGTTATGTATTGGCATTTGAGACTTCTTACTTTATGGATGTCAGCCTCTTTCCATCCCTTTGTTTACACTGTGTTAGAACAGCTCAGAATTGGAGGATCCAGTCAAGTTGCGCTGTTATAGGATGATGTAGGTTGGATCACTGTAATAGTCGCAGGGTTTCTAATTAGTTCTTATGCTTTCTCAACGCTTAATGGCTCGGAATTGGAGGGTCCAGTCGAGCCACCTTTCAGTTCCTTGAAACTCGGGGTCAAGAGGATCTTGTCTTATGAGTTTTTCCTCCTCAAGCTGTCGAAGGCCTGATGCCCGAGGAAGTCTTGCTCACTTATCTCATTAATTCTTCCATCTATCCATCTTATACTCATCTTACTGACGGAAGTTGGATCAAGACCTCCCTTGTTTTTCACATACCAAGCCCTGTTTTATGAGTTAAAGCTATATCTTCTTGAGTCTCTATCCATTTTATCACCCCATTAAAACTATCGTGACATAAAACTAATGGGCGTTGGGCTCTGCTCCTACAGGAAATCCAGGAGTGACTTCTGACACTAACATTTCTGGCGCCATTGTGAGGGATGAAGTTGAAGATTTTCCCTGGGCATAACGACATTGAGCCTCTGATTCTGAAGGTGCATCAGACATCAGAGCCCTTCAAGATTGCTACTGTGCACCTGGTGACTCCACTGTGGAAACTCCAAGGTTTCCACATCACTGTTTCAGCTATGGCTACTGTTAGCACACCTGAAAGCTGACCCTAAGGAGCTTTCTCGAGAAGGTTTCAGCAGCTACTTTCTCAGCTTGAGAAGCTTCCTGGGGTAACAACAACGTTAGGATTTGGCCTTTGATGGTGAATAAGGACCAGACACATTCGAAGCTGCACATATTTTACCTGGTGACTCCATGATTCAAGGATCGATTGGCGACTCCACTGGTTCGATATGGAGAAAATCCTTGCTCACAGGTTTGCTCCTTTTAATTTTTCTGCTATTCCTGGTTTTCTTAATGTTGTCCCCTCTGCGAATGAATGGGGTGATTATTTTCCCATATTTGGAAAATGTGAAGAGGACAACCCTGTTCAGCACCTCAGTGAGTTTCATGAACTCATGTGTTAGTGGGAGATACATCATGAGGATATATTACTGAAGATGTTCATGTTCTCGTTAGCAGAGGATGTGCGTAAATGGTATCATTCTTTACCCCCTGCTAACATTTCTTCACTCAATAGATTCCATGCAACTTTCACCACCTATTTTCATAAGTTATATCCCTCTGAGTCAATTTGTCATAACTGTTGTGGGGGATACCACAACTATATGCGAGATGAAACTGTTTCAGACGTAGGCTGTGAAGATGCTCTTGATGACCTGGATCAGAAATCAATACTTTCTCCTCCCCATTCGTCTGCATTAGAGGTGGGTTATGAAAGTGATGAATATACCAGGGGGGAAGAGGATTCCCTGAGTGAGATGATGGAGCAGGTGAAATATCTCTCTGCCCAATTAGAAAGGTTGAAATATGAAGACTGTGCAGAGGATTTTCCAGCCTGGGAGGAAGAAGATGACCTGAGTGAAATAGTGGAGAAGGCGATATTCCCCACTCCCCAATGTGAAAAATTGGAATCTGAAGACAACGAAGAGAATTTTCCAGTCTTCAAGGCAGATGATCTAAGCAGCTCTTTTGAAGAGATTATTGAAGATTTCTTGGATGCATTAGAATCTACCCCCGATGACCCTGCTGTCTTAGATTTAAATGAAGAAGCCATTGTGGAAGAGGATTGTTCTTTCTTCCTTCATGAGATTTCCCATGATGTATTTACATTTGGGATTGAAGAGAAGGATCGAGAGACCGTTCCCTTTTTACAATATGGGAGAGTGCGCAAAGAGGAGGAGAAACCAGAGGAGCAGTTGAGCACGGATTTCCTATTCTATCCGGAGGCAGTCAATGAGAAGCCACCACCCGAGATCAGTGATCCTACGACAGTTGTCCACTCACCTGTGCTTGTCATAGATATTCAGCCACATGGGAACAACTGTGTAGCATAGGAGGCTGCCTGTCGCCAATTTTCCAAAATTCGCCACTCATTCTATGACCCTGTCAGCGAATACATGGAGTGGCATGTCCTTTATGCCTCGGAGCCACCCTATTTCATATCAACTTCAGCCTATGAGGAGAAGTTGAAGAGTGTAGCCATTCTACTATCATGGCTACACCATCTGCTGGTGATTATCGATAGAAGGAAGGAGCTTCTATCCAGGAAGCTGCTTGAATGGATATGGTGGAATTCTGCTTTCACCTAGCCCCATGTAAAATATTTTATTAGCATTAAGACTATATATAAATAAGCTCCTTTGAGCATGTAGCTTTGTTTGCTTTGCTTTACTTTTCGGCCTATATTTTTAGAAGCGGGATGTTTTGAGCTTGACTCCATAGCCCAACAGCAAGGCACTGGAACTACAAAATGAGTCCTTAGAGCATCACAGGGACGACTCTATCCCCCATGGAGCCTAATTTTAGCAACAATTCTTGTATTGGGCCTGAGAGCATCCAGGTCTGTAGGTTGCACGAAGAATGCCCAAGCGTAGCACATAAAACCCCATTTCAGGCTAAAAATCAAGTGAGCGGGCGAAATTACGTTGTCAACGACCCGGATTCATCTATAGAAACAGATCGATGGATGATGAGAAATCGCGGTTAACAGAGTTGCGCCAAGATTAGCACGATGGATAGCGCCTATATTACATGCAAGACATGTTATCAGCCATCCATCCAAAGGATGCGTGGTGTGTGATCTAGTCGTGTCAACATTTCGGCATTCGGGAGTTCGAAGGGTGAGTGTTTCGCGTCACTATACATCTCGAAACCTCGAACCCTGAAACGCCGAAGCGCCCATAGTCGGGCCCACGATCATGGCACTCAATCACAAGATGCACAGACTTGGGAAAAGGGTGCTGGCGTGCGCCATGTGATGGGATAGGCCCCAAGCCACTGAATTTATATCAGCTGTCCGATCCAGTTGGGATAGGTGGCAGCCAGGCGGTGTTTCAGGAATCGAAATTTCGAGAGACAAGGGACCTCCCATCCGCTGCGGCAGAAATCATCGAAGTACGAAATGCTGATAAGTGCCTTTGAAGCTAAGCCCACGGTCCTAGCGCTAGGTCACGTCAAGCGAGCCCAGGAATGGAGGTAGCCCCCTTTTAATGACAAATCCATCTCGGTCATTCATCTGAGGGACACGTGGTGCACATCCATGCTTTCGTAGTTTGGTCAATTGGGAATTTGAGGAAGAAGCGCATTGTGAACTCCCGGTGCAAAAAATCCTGAAAGGATTGGGACCATTGATCAGAAGGACACGTAGTGCAAGATCTGAGCCACGAGTGGGGCCCTTCAAGATTTTCATGATGAAAGCACCGAGGTCATCTCAGTCATTCATCCATCAGCGAGGCTCGAGCACATTTAATTTAAAAAGGGCACAGATCTGGACGGTCATGATCTAGGCACTCAAATCCACGGATGAGGTCCAATTCTGCACCCCCTCCATCATTCTGGCTTTAACGAGGGGGGGGGTCTGGAATTGGAGATAATGTATGCGTAGATCTGGACGGCCCAAGTCTCGGTGCTTAGATCTACGGTCTGTATTGAATTTTGGACCCCCCCATCGGTTATACATTTAATGGAGAGGGGGGGGGTCTAGAATGTGTGTTACAGATCGCACACAGATCTGCGATCATGAGGAAATCACGCAGATCGATGACTCAAGACATTTTTCGGACCCCCCCGACTGATCTACTTAGAACGGTGGGGGGGGGGTCAGGAATGGAATTTCACTCTGGCGGGCCCCATATCTGTATGTGGCATGAATATACTGGTCTTGAGTCCTCACCGCCTGTTACTGTCTGACACACCTCGTCATCCCTTCACCATTTACCCACTCATCGCACCAGAGGATTTACCCCGTTTCCCTCTCGCATCCTGCCACGTCCTCCCACATGGCCCCTCCTCGGCTCATCATCCATTCACCTCCTGCCATGTGTCTCTTCATCTTAGTCACCTCCACCTCATCACCTTCCACCATTCATTTGTACCTCTGTGCTCCATGTTTCCTCCACCTGTGTCCTATTTAGACTGCATGCTACTCCTTGGCCGATGTCACACCTCCCATTCCTTGCCATCCCCCCGTGTAGCAGTCCAGTGAAGCAAGACCATTCAACTGATACAGGTGGCACCATTAGGAGACCTCCATGTCCCAGAAGGCAGAGTTGACCGAGGCCGTCCCCAGTCCCAAGAAAGTAGTTATTGTGGTTGTTTCTGGTGGTTGAGCATTAGCTCCACCATAAAAGGGAAGGTCTGGAAAAGGACTAATTCATGTTGACTCACCTGTAGAAGGACAGTCCGAAATCTGATGGCATCTGACATAGGTGCACGATTGTCCTAAGTCTGCATGGGAAGGCTGCCAGAAGCCATGCAAACGTAATGTTTTTAATGCAGCATCTCGTTTTTGCTGCTGTTGTTGTTTTTGAGTATATGAAGGCGTTTTCACCATTTTTGTAAGGATGGATGGTTGAGCTAGGCTCCCGATTGTAAAGTTTTGATGAAGCGTTGGTCGCTCTGGTTATGTATTGGCATTTGAGACTTCTTACTTTATGGATGTCAGCCTCTTTCCATCCCTTTGTTTACATTGTGTTAGAACAACTCAGAATTGGAGGATCCAGTCGAGTTGCGCTGTTATAGGATGATGTAGGTTGGATCACTGTAATAGTCGCAGGGTTTCTAATCAGTTCTTGTGATTTCTCAACATTGAATGGCTCGGAATTAGAGGGTCCAGTCGAGCCACCTTTCAGTTCCTTGAAACTCGGGGTCAAGAGGATCTTGTCTTCTGAGTTTTTCCTCCTCAAGTTGTCGAAGGCTTGATGCCTGAGGCAGTCTTGCTCACTCATCTCATTAAGTCTTCCATCTATCCATATTATACTCATCTTACTGATGGAAGTTGGATCAAGACCTCCCTTGTTTTTCACATACCAAGCCTGGTTTTTTGAGTTAAAGCTATATCTTTTTGAGTCTCTATCCATTCGATCACCCCATTAAAACTATCGTGACATAAAATTGATGGGCATTGGGATCTGCTCCTACAGGCAATCCATGAGTGACTTTTGACGCTAACAAAAGAGATGGAAGTGTATCAAAGCACATGACAACAAAAATTGGAAAACCCTAACGGTGGGGAAAACCCTAATTCAGAAAACTCTGTAGGAGTGGAGGAGACATAAAAACAGAGTGAAGGGGAACTAAAACAGGAAGATGACACAGAAGAAGTCCTGGTCAAAGACATTAAAGGCCAACAAGAAACATAGGGTGAAGAAGAAGAAGTCGAGGAAGAACATGCATAAGAAAACCAATCTGTGGGTTGGAAAAGGAAAACACCAGGAGCTCCAAGCAAACAAACCTCATATCCAAGATGCCATAGTTGCAGTTGAAGACAGTTTATAAAAAGTGCAAAAATTCAAATATGCAGATCATGATGTAACAGACACAACAAAGTTTCCTGACCTTGCCCATAAAATCTATTTAGAGAACAAGGAGGAGGTAGGACCCTCAGGAAACCCAATTTTGGAGATCGCATAGTGGATCACAGGATTATATAATTCGAGTATTATGAATTGGATGGAAATATCGCATTTTGGGCGTGGTAAGAACGTGGGCAATTGTTCGAAACAACTGTTGACAAGGGTACATGGAGGTATCCTATGGATGGGAAGGCCAGTCCATATAGATGTAGACCTCATAGAAAAAATCACAAGGTTTCCAACCAATGACATAAAACTAGAGGATTACTTGGAGAACAAAGCAAGGGACAAGGAGATTGCATAATAGGTTAAAGAAAAGTTTGGGACAAATGGGGGGAACAGGGGCATAGTGATAAAGGACATCAATGATCCTCCGATGAGGTTTTCCATGAAGCTTATGGACTGTAAACTATTGAGAAAGTGTAGAAGGGAAGAGGCCCCGACAAGAGTCATAGCAGTAGTTGCATAGTGCGCAAAGGTTATAGTATTAAGTTGGGCACCCTATTTATTGAACCAATTTTTGATACACTACAAGGATGCACATGATAATGGGACATAATTCCATTACTCTTAACTATTGATATTGGTAACATTGGTAGGCTGGTAGGAACCCAAATTCATAGCCTTTCTGGACAAAAGTGGAAAATGTCGTGAAACGTGGTATACAACCTTATGGTAGGAAAAAGACACTAAGAACCAACAAGTGAACATCGTAGTGTTTGCAATGTTCCTAGAAGATATGCAACATAAGAAAACTAATGTATGGAAAATCCCAATTGAATTAGTCAAAGAAAACAAAGGAATTGCTAACTTTAAGACTTCAAGACACCAAATGTGGACTTAGGCCATAAGAGATCCAAAGAAGAAGTGGCTAGAAATGAGGTACTGCACAATGCGGGAGGAAGTAGAATGGATAATGAAGGATTGGCCTGCATAGTGGAAAGTTCCGGTAACACGGAAGAAAGGGACAAAACCTAAGGAACAAGAAGAAGTAGGTCCATGAAGGAACACATGTAGTCCAACGGACAATACAAGGAAGTTTGCAGAGCACAGTCAAACCTCAGGGAGTAGCGCTGAAATCAAGAAGCCAAGGAGGAAAGACACCATGTCAAGGAAAAAAGTAAAATGAGATGGAGAATAGGTAAAGGGAGATAACTCTCATAAAAAGGAGGTACCAGATGGAAAAACTGAAAAGAAGAAAAATGAGGTGCATACCTCAACCCCAACCAAGAAGAGGACTGGAACACATGAGGGATAAATAAGGAAGAAAATTAAGTACCACAAGGATCCCCTGGTACTCACTATCACAGAAGAAGATGGATAATTCTTCGCAGATAAAGTCTAAGATAGAGGGGAGAATGCAATACTTTCAATAGAAGCAAAAAGAGAGGAAATTATGGAGAAGTTATTAGAAGTGCATGACATTATAGAGAGGTTGTAGATAAGTATTGTGCATCATCCTACAATGCAATAGAAAGAAAGAACACATGAAGCACTAGTACAAAAAGAATAGGAAGAGACAATACATACAGTAGTAAAGGGAAGTGACAGGTTTAAGGTTACGTGGAAAATTTTGGAAGTAGACGAGAACAAAACACATAAACAGGTGAAGGACATAGAACATCTAGAGTTGGTTATGACACACATACCCACAAAGGCATTATATGGGTTACATGCGAGTGTGGTTTAGGAGGTCCAGTCTATAGATAGGGTGGATGCCACCAACCTAGGGACCGACATATATGTTAAGGAGATATTGTAGGTAACTTGTGAGAAAATAACACTGGAGAACTTGCAGGAGGAGGAAAAGTGCATAGATAAACTAGAGAAGAAACTTGCAGAAGTTTACAACAACATACCAAACTGCGTGCAAGAAATGGAGGTCAAAGCAGAAGAAAATATACAAAATATTGCGTAGACAATGGAGAGATATAAGTAGGAGATAAGCAATTTAATATAAAAACTAACTCCAAGCACACTCACAAAAGTGACGGAACTGAGAGAGCAGGAGGTTACTGCACACATAGATAGCATAGCGCAGGAAGTAAAAGAAGTTGCAAAATTGTATGACAGGACTGCGCACATTTTGACTAGCCTAGAAGAAGACGAGAGGATACAACAATTGGATCAAAGTTAGGAAAAGGTGACCACATAAGTATAGGATTTAAAGAAGAGGCATAAAACAATGGCCATCCTGGAAAGGATGAAGAGTGCATAGGAAATGAAGAACCTGGAAGCAGAATTGAAGGTAGTACAAGGAGAAAAACAAGCAAGTCAAGCTCAATTGGCGCCATTGCAAAAAGAGGCCGAAATACTGATAGAAGTACTGCAAATAGAGAAAGGAATACTAGCACATGCACAAGAAGAAAGCAGGGAAGTGTTGAAAGAGAATGTGACAATGCATGATGCGGAGATACTGGTAGAAAAGAGAGCATGGGAAAAGGATAAAGTGATAGATTTGGGAAAGAATTTTCATGCATTGGAGGTAGCGCTGTAGCAGAAAACAAGGAAGACCAGCGTGACAAAGGGCAAAGAAAGTAGCGCACAATAGGATTTGCGGAAATCCGATGCATGTGGACAAACCTAGCCATGTTAGGGTTAGGGTTTTGGACTCATAATGTAAGGGTTTTAACCCATTTTGTAGTATAAATAAGATGTATGAGGTAGATTGAGGGATCATCTTTTTGTCATGGAATATTTTTGGTGTCCTTTTTGAGAGAGAGAACTTACTTTTGACGAACCCTTTTGAGTCTGAGTTTTGTATTGTTGAGAGCTGTGGATCTCAGATGGAGTCAATATTGATATGTAGGTGAGGGTCAGGTCACAAGCTGTGGAGCTTGCTGCGACATTGGTCTACCCCACCACTACTCACATATCTTATGATGTAATGCGCACAACACTATTTTGATGAAGAAAATTAAGTAAGAAGATTATCTTTGTGGACATAGCCCCAGGGGGGTGAACCATGGTAAAACCTTGTGTTGCAATGTGTCTGAATGTTTTGTTATTTCTACATTTATGGTTATATGAATGAATGAGTTTAACTACAACACACACTAGAATATGTATGCAGAATGGATACTATGAATGAATGTAATAGTAGATCTGATAAATGGTATTATACAATGCATGTTTAAGTAGAAATAGAAGTAATAAGAACATCGTCCACCCCTTCCATGATTGTATACACCTGCGTCTTGTAGTCACCCATAAACCATCTCGGGTGAGACTGCATTGTGCACCCTGTGAGTGGTGTAGCCTTCAAGTTTACCAGAAGGGTCAATGGTGAATAGGTTTTTGTTGGAGAACTAAGGTAGAACTCGGGTCAAACCATACATCCAACAAAGGAGTACTAATAAAAAGAAAAAGTCAACACCTATGCCACGTTAGCAAGGGTGACATGTATAGAAATATAAATGGGTACTAAGAAAAGGAAAATTTTGACACTTATGCCACATGATAAAGGGGTAGTAAGAAAAATAAAAGTTTGACACCTATGACATGCCAACAAAGAGAAAGTGGTACTAAGAAAATGAAGAGGTCAAAAAATATGCCACATTAGCAAAGAGAAAGGGGTCCTATGAAAAAGAGAAGGTTGACACCTATGCCACATCATCGGGGATGACATGTCAACAAACACAAAGGGGTATTAAAAAAATGAAAGGCTCACACCAATTCCTTGTTGGAAAGGGTGGCATGTCAACAAAGAGAAAGGGGTACTAAGAAAATAAAATGCCAACACCTATGCTACATCATCAAGGGTGACATGTCCATAAATAAAAATGGGTACTAAGAAAAATAAAATTTTGACACCTATGCCACGTTAGCAATCGACTGCCAAGGAGAAGGGCTGATGACCGACAGTCAGGTTGGTAGTTTGGAAAACATCCACAAATCAACAATATATATCTCTTTGTATTTGAGATCGATAGTGCATATTTCCACATAGGAAATATTGTCCATCAATTTCAAAAAAAAAAGTTCGACACCTATGCCATGTTAGTGAAAAGAAAGGGGTATTAAGAAAAAGAAGAGGTTGAAACCTATGCCACATTAGCAAATAGAAAAAGATACTAAGAAAAAGATAAAGTTGACGTATGTCCCACATTGACATGGGTGACATGTCAGCAAACATAAAGTGCACTAACAAAACTAAGAGGTTGACACCTATGCCTTGTTAGTGAGGGTGTCACATCAACAAAGAGAAAGGGGTTCTAAGAAAAATAAAATGTCAATACCTATGCCATTTCAACAAGAATGACATGTACATAAAGAAAAAGGGGTACTAAGAAAAGGAAAAGTTTGACACTTATTCCACATGAGAAAGGGTGACATGTCAACAACGATAAAGGGTTATTAAGAAAAATAAAAGTTCGTCACCTATGCAATGTCAGTAAAGGGAAATGGGTACGAAGAAAAAGAAGAGGTTGAAACCTATTCCTCTTCGGCAAGGGTGACAATTCAACAAAGAGAAAGGGGTACTAAGAGAAGAAGAAGGTAGAAACCTATGCCACATCAACGACGATGACATGTTGACACCTTTTCTACGTCAACAAGGGTGACATGTCTGTAATGAAAAAGGGGTGCTAAGAAAAATAAAAGTTTGATACCTATGCCACGTCAACAATCGAATGCCAAGGAGAAGGGCCAATGGTGAACGGTAGGGTCAATAGTGTTGTGCTCCCACAACTACCCACTAAAAATATCTTGTTTGAGATATTTTCAGTTGGTTCCCCCCTTTCTAAAATTTTCGCAAGGTACTACATCGCTACATTATTGATTTGATACTGACATGGGGAGTTGCACCATTATTTGGGACCTATTCCATTGGATTTATATCTTCTCCCTTATCACATTCATACCTATCATTTTTTAGAAAAAATTTTAACCCCACCTGCCCCTTTACAGTTCCCTTGTCATCATGGCCCATACTCGTAGCCAAGACTTGGAATCTCACTTCAATAGATTGCAATCTAATTTCATAGAGACCCAACAAGAAGTGAGACAACTCAGTGCCAATATTGCCACCATCAATAAAAACATGCATTCCTCCATCACCACCTCAATTGAGGAACTCAAAGAAGACCTCAAACAAGACATTACTACCCAACTTGAATCTGTCGCTTTAATGATCTTCACCAAGATGCATATCCTTGCAGATCCCCCTTTATCTGACCCACCTTTGCATATCGAAGCTGAAACTTCCTCTCATTCCCATAATATTCATACCCATCACTTTCAACGTGACATGCCTTCCGCATATGGATGTGAACAAATTTGATGGATTAGATCCCATTGGTTGGGTAACTCAAATGAAACATTATTTCTCTTTGTACAACATTACAGATGATTTTTCCAAACTCAAGTATGGTGTTCTCCATCTGGATCAAGAATGTTGGTAATGGTGGCAATGGAGAAAAATTTTCTGTTAAGGGTATGTTACTTGGACACACTTTGTGGAAGAGCTTTATGAACGCTTTGACACTGACACCAACCATTTAGGCCATTTGACAAAGTTGAAACAATCTGGCACAATGGAAGGCTTTATAACTTCTTTTGAGTGACTGGATTTTCATACAGAGGGCATGTCTGATGTTTTTTTCCGAGAATGTTTTATCAGTGGCCTCAAGGATGAGATTCGTGCCCATCTCCTCATGGCTCGACCTCAAAGTTGGGTGGAGGATACTAAAAGAGCTAAGGAAGAACAATAGGTTGTCTCTTCTCAAAACCAAAATCCCTCTTTTATTCCTCGCACTAAAACAGTAAATCCCACTCCTCCTTCTACCCCACTAAAGATCCAAAAATTGGCCATATTTGAAATGGATGAATGACAAATCAAAGGCCTTTGTTATAATTGTGATGACAAATATTTTCCGGGACTTAAGTGTAAGGAAGAAAAACTTTTTATGGCCATATTGGAGGATGTTTCAGAAGATGATGTTGAATTATCCCTTGAGTCGGTGTCACCTGAAGCCAGTGACATAACCCCTCCTTCAGACCCTCCCGAAGTCGAACCGGTCATTTTCCTAAATGCTCTCACTAGATTCTCTTCTCCCCAAAACCTCAAGCTAATTGGCTACATCAAGCATTAAAAGGTCATCATTCTTGTTGATAGTGGAAGCACCCATAATTTTATTCATCGTTGAATTTCCCAAGAAACTAATTGCTATATTTGTGCAGTCAATAATTTCCAAATCATGATTGCCAATGGTGGTTCCATGAAATGTGGATGGCGTTGTGAAAATGTGCATCTACAAATTGGTGACTACCACCTAAAATCTCATATGTTTTCTATCGACATGGGTGATTGTGACATCGTGTTGGGTGAAGAATGGCTAAGGACTTTGGGTCCCATTCTCATGGATTTTAAGGAATTAACTATGAAATTCGACCAGGAGGGACAACAATATAAGTTCCAAGGCATCACCATCGGTTCTGTTGAGATCATTAGTTCCCATAGCATAGAAATGCTGCTCAAAAAAGGTCATTCTGATGTTATTTCCCAACTCCATGCCATACAAGCAACTGAGACACCCTCTGTGTCACAGAACCTCCAATCCATTCTCTCTAAACATCAAGTGGGTTTTTCCACTCCCCAAGGACTCCCTCCTTCCTGTGGTGTTCATGATCATTCCATTACCCTTGTCCCAGGAAGCCTTCCTCCCAATATACATCCCTATCGTCACCCCTTTTCCCAAAAAAATGAAATTGAGAAAATGGTTCAAGAACTGCTTAACGAAGGTGTTATCCACTCTAGTACTAGCCCCTACTCTTCTTCTGTGATCATGGTCCTGAAGAAAGAAGGTTCTTGGCACATGTGTCCTGACTTATGTGCCCTCAACAAACTCATCATTAAAGACAAATTTCCCATTCCTGTCATTGATGACCTCTTGGATGGATTTAGTGGTGCCCAGTTCTTTACTAAACTTGATATTCATTTTGGCTACCATCAGATCCGTATGAAAGAGGCAGACATTCCTAAGAATTACTTTAGAGTTCATGAGGGCCAATATGAGTTTTTGGTCATTCCCTTTGGCTTGTGTACTGCTCCCTCCACTTTCCAAAGCCTCATGAATCATGTCTTCTATCCTTTTCTCCGTCATTTTGTGTTAGTTTTCTTTGATGATATCCTCATCTATAGAAAAACCTGGACAGACCATGTTTCTCATGTGGATTGAGTTCTCCATCTATTCTCTCAGCACCGATTTTTCTTGAAAAAATGTAAATGTGATTTTGGTGCCTCGTAAGTTGAGCACTTGGGTCATCTTGTTGGTAAGGGAAACGTCAAGGTGGATCATAAAAAGATTGAAGCTATGCAACACTGACCTCACCCAAAGACTCTCAAAAGATTGCGTGGATTTCTGGGCTTAATAGGTTATTATCGCAAGTTTGTTAAGAATTATGGAAAGATTGTGACACCTCTCATTGCACTCCTTAAAAACAATTCTTTCACTTGGACTCCAATAGCTTCTCAGGCTTTTCAAACCTTGAATATGGCCATGTGCACCACTCCAGTCTTGGCCCTTCCTGATTTCACAGATACCTTTGTCTTGGAATGTGACGCTTCAGGGAAAGGAATTGGCATTGTCCTTATGCAAGAGGGTCAACCTTTGGCCTTTACCAACAAACAACTGTCTGAATGAAATTTGGGCAAATCTATATAGGAAAAGGAAATGTTGGTTATTCTGCATGTCGTTGATCTTTGGCACCCTTATCTATTGGGGCAATTCTTCCAAATTAAGACATATCATCAAAGACTCAAATATTTTCTAGAACAATGCATTTCCTCCCGATAGAAACACAAATGGGTGACTAATATCTTTGGATATGATTATGAGATCATTTACAAGAAAGGAAAAGACAATGTGGTTGCAGATGCACTTTCTCGAAAATATGAAGATGAAGGGTCCCTTTTTTCTCTCTCCTTTAATGTACCAGATTGGCTCCAAGTTGTTCGCCATGAATGGCTACACGATCCCAAAAGTTCACATCTGATACAACAATTGCAGTCCAATTTTCCATTTTCCCCAGGGTACTCTTGGCTCCATGATGAGATTTGATACAAAGGCCATTTGTATTTAAGTAAATAGTCAAAACTTAAATCCATGGTACTTTCTGAGCTTCATGCAACACCCATAGTTGGGCACTCCGAGTTTACCAAAACCTATGACATGTTAAAACGTTCTATTTTCTGGGATGGTATGAAACAGGAAGTTCATAATTTTGTGGCTGAATGCGACGTGTGTCAATGCAACAAGGGAGAAATAGTCAAATCTCCTGGCACACTACAACCGCTTCCGATTCCACTTGTTATTTGGTGGGATATCTCTATGGATTTTATTGTAGGCTTATCTAAATCGGGAAATAAATTAGTCATGATGGTGGTAGTTGATCGCCTTTCCAAATATGCTCATTTCTATGCTCTTCAACACCCATTTACAACATCCACAGTGGCTCAAATTTTCATGGATCAGGTCTTCAAGATTCATGGCATGTTGCATTCTATTGTTTTATATCGTGACCCAACTTTCACCAGCAATTTTTGGCAAGAACGTTTCAAGCTACAAGGCACCCAATTTCATCTCAGCACAACTTATCATCCCCAGACTGATGGTCAAACTGAAGTTGTCAACAAGTGTTTGGAAACATATTTGAGGTGTTTTGCATCCAAAATGAAAAATCAGTGGGTTCAATGGTTACCACTATCTGAATGGTCATACAACACTTCATACCATACAACTACCCGCATAACTCATTTTGAAGTGGTATATGGCCAAAATCCACCTTCAGTTCTCTCATATTTACTAGGTGTCTCAAAGGTCCAGGAGGTTGACCAAACGCTTACAATTCGAGAGGATATTCTCCGTACCCTCAAATAAATTTGGTCATTACCCATAATCACATGAAGAAACAAACATATCAAGGTCTCTCTGAACGTCAATTTGCAGAAGGGGATCAAGTGTTTCTTCGACTACAACCTTACAAGCAAAATTCCCTCAAGGTTGACCATTGTCAGAAACTGGCACCCAAATTTTATGGTCCTTATACCATTCTCAAGCGTCTGGGACAAGTGGACGATCAGTTAGCTTTGCCTAGTCATTCTAAGCTGCATCTTGTTTTTCATGTTTCCTGCTTAAATAAGGTGATTGGAACTAAGTGCCAAAATCAAACCAACCTTCTTGAGTTGGACAAAGAAGGCTCCATCTGGCTACAGCCACAAGCAGTTTTGGACCAGCGTGAGTGTTTCCTGCATCAGTGAACCATCAAGGAAGTGTTAGTCCAGTGGAAAGATACAAACCCAACAGATGCCACTTGGGAACCAACTACCATTCTGCAACAATTTCCACATCTCAAGCCTTGAGGACAAGGTTGTTTTTAAGGGGGAGTACATGTTAGGGACCTAACCCCTCACGTAGGTAGAATATTATATTCTGATGTAATACAAGTCAATATTAATAAGGCCTAGCAATAAGGAAGAATAAGTTGAATGTAAAAATACCTAATAGAAGCTTCTGCTTCAAGAAGGATCATCCTCTAGATGGTTCTTTTGATAGACATATTTAGTATAAATAAGAGTCGAGGGTATGAGAACTCTATCTTGGATATTATTGTAATAAATCTCTGTTTTGATGGAGGTTTGCCCCTCGAAGAGGCAAGTGAACATTGCTCTCAGTAATCAAATTTCTCTTTCTGGTGTTATTTTGGTATCATTTTGGTATTATTGTGGTGTTGTTATGGTTATATTGTTGTTCATCTGCCATTTCTAGCATTTTATTTCTATTATGCATACTTTTTATATCTGGAATATTACACTCAAATTCCAATTTTTGATTTTATCTGCTTGAATGATTGACTCATCCTCACCAAAACTGATCTATATCATAACTCTATTTAATCACATGAAATTGATCCAGATGGATATTGGTGGCCACCCACATATTCCAACTGGCTCCTCGTGCACATTTTTGTTTAGCATGTCTTTCTGTACTGATTTATAATTGTGAGTTCTACATTTCTAGGGTTGTATGAAGCCTCACACATTCTCTAGGTGGATACGGGTGGCCTCTCGCCTAATCCAACTGGCTTATTTTGCATGTTTTCATGTCATCACATCTTGTTGTACTTTCAGGGCTGTTTTGATGCCCTAATTTTTTTTGTTTTACTCGTCATAGTCAAACTATGGACAGAGTCAAAGTCTAATGGTGGAATGTGTAGTTCTATGAAAAACCTTTCCAATGGGATATCACACGCCTAAAACAGAGGTCTTATGCAAAATTTATGACCCTAGGAAGTTGAGGTACCAAATTACACCAACTTACCCATAGGGCCCACATGACTTTTGGCATTTCACCTTCTAGGGTTAGGTTTTTGGATGTCTAGGGTTTTGGAATTCATGAGTAATATGAAAAGGGCCTATGGAGCCTCATTGTAATCCATTATACTCAGTCGAATGCACATAGCAGCCACATCTCTTCTTAGAGATAGCTACCACCATTCAAACAAGTTTCAGTTTTGCAGTTTTACAGTTTCATCCTATTTCATTATTTAATAGAAGATATTGTTCATTGATTATTTGTGTTATTCTTCCTATCTATGTGTTTATGGTATTCAATCTGTAATCAGTTCATTCTGCTCCTAAATCTGGATTAATGATATCAGAGGGGTCTGCTCTTCATTTATTTTTCTTCGTGCATGTCCTCGACAAGGTATGGGTACAAGAAGTTGGGACTCAAACCAATCGATCCATTACCAGATCGTTCGTGCCGAGCCCGTCAAAAACCCATGGGAGACAAAAATAAATATGATGGAGCAAGAGATCCTATTAAAATGTTTCTCTAGGAAGCCCTTGCACGACAAAGAAACAAAATGATGGAAAACTTTGCGCAGATTCTTCGACGGCTTCCCACGAGAGAAGCATCTTCATCAGGCAGCCATGCAACCACCTTCAAGGTACAGGTAAATTTTGATATTCCATTATTTGAAGGACTGATAGATGTGGATGTTGTAGATAAATGGTTAAATATGCTCGAAGGATATTTTTCGGTCCACAATTTTTTCGATCGCTAAAATATCACTTTTTCACTTCTCAAGGTTGTTCCCCATGTTAAATACTGGTGGGATACCTACTTTGAGCAAAGGGATGAATCTGCAATTTTTGTAGTGGCCCCTACATGGGATTCCTTCCAGGACGCCATTAAAGAACAATACTACCCTGTTGGAAGCTACGAGGACCAGTACAACAAATGGACCACCCTACATCAAAAAAGGGATCAAAAAGTACTAGGCTTCACCAATATTTTCCATACCCTCTGCATCAAATTGGGTATCAAATATTCTGAGCATCATCTGGTTCTCAAATACCATGGTTGTTTGCATAGATACATTCAAACAGAAATGAAGTTCCTAGACATCTCATTGGGCACAACTAATAGATACGTTGTCAAGATCGAGCAAAAATTTAAGCAGAAACGATGAGAGTTTGGATCTGCAAACCCCTCACAGTCGAAGCATGGAAAAGGAAATCCCAACCCACACAGTAGGGGAACAATTCATGATGGTCTCCCTTAGGACAATCCATCCAAGCCACAACACAAGAAGGGAAACGAGAAGATGAACAAGGACATGGGAAAATGGTGTGGGTACCCTAAAATTCCTTGGCACAACACTGACAAATGCCACTCCAAGAAGTCCCTAGTGGACGAGTTGAAGGATTTTGTGTCAGAGGATGATTTTGATTCCGAGTCAAATCCTAAAGAATGGAAGCAGATTATCTATGTTGAACCCAGTGCCACGATCGCTACCACCAAATTCTGTCCATGCGAACTATAAGAACCAGAGGAAGGGAAATGCCTCTTTCACTCGCACATGTGGGTCAAGGGGGATCCGATTCACTTCATTGTCGATAATGGTAGTTAGAAGAACCTAATTTTAGAAGAGTTCATCAAGCGGATGAACCTACCAAAGACACCGCACCCGCAACCCTACACCATCGACTGGCTTCATCAAGGAAGAGATCTATGTGTCATCCATCAAATATGAGGTACTATGTGATATATACTCCCCTTGAAGTTTGTGATGTTATTTTAGGACAACCATATTTGTGGAAGCATCAAGTTGTGTATGAGTCTAGACCCCACAATGTTATTATTACTTTGGGTAGACAATTGTATAGGATCCCATAGGTGGCACCGCCTACTGCTATTTCTTTAATCTCTGCTAAGAAATGCAGTAAGTTCATTTCATAGACTGGGAAGTTCATCTTCTTTTTGATTCGTTCTCACACTAAGCATAAGGTTGCCACCACATCTGTGGCCTCTACACAAAACCTCTCTTTGCAGCAAAAGCAAGTGGACGGGATCGTGGAAGAATACAGAGACATATTCATCTCACCTACAGGGGTACCGACACACTGCCAAGTCAAGCATCCAATTGATATGACCCCTGATGCACCTCTACCTAATGGACCAATATATCAATGCTTGATGATGTATAATGACGAAATCAGGCATCAGATCCAATAACTTCTTCAAAAGAGGCACATCAGACCCAACTCCTCCCCTTGCAGAAGCCTAATTGTACTGGTGCAGAAGAAGGATGGGACTTGGCAACTCTGCATTGATTACAGAGCCTTAAAAAAAATCAAATTCACGAACCATTATCCCATTCCCATGATTGATGACCTTCTTGACCAACTCAAGGGGGAAAAGTTCTTTAGCAAGATTGACCTGAATTCTGACTACTACCAGGTTTCCATCGAACCAACGAATGTTTGGAAGACCTCCCTTTGGCTTAACAAATGCACCAAACACTTTTATGAGGTCTATGGATAATGTATTGAGATCCTTCACCAACTCCTTTGTGGTAGTATATTTGGATGACATCCTCATCTTCAGCAGAACATGAGAGGAGCACATGTGGCATATTTAGCAGGTTTTGAGCACTCTATGGAAGCACAAGTTTTATGCCAACTTGGAAAAATGCTCATTTGGAATGACCAATGACGTCCAATACCTGGGCTACATTGTTGATGAGCATGGTTTAGATGTTGATCCAGCTAATATCCAAGTCATCTGTGACTGGCCAGCCCCGACCACACTGACCGAGCTTTGGAGCTTCTTAGGACTTGACAATTTTTACCGATAGTTCATGTTGTAATTATCCCATATTCCTTAGGCCCTCGGCTATGTGACCAAGGGTGGTGGTAGGGCCAAGTTTGTGTGGGGGAAGGAGAAAAAACAAGCATTCGAAGATCTGAAACATCATTTGTGCTCACCTCCAGTACTCTCCTTGCCCGATCTACAACAACCATTTGAGATTGAGACTGATGCATCTAACTATGTTGTGGGCGCAGTTCTCACTCAACACGGGCATCCAGTAGCATACCACAGTGAGACACTCTCTGATACTATCCGTAAATACCCCACCTATGACAAGGAAATGTATTCCATTGTAAAATCCTGTCGTCAATGGAAACATTACATTTTGGGGAGAGAGACGATCATACACACTAATCACAAGCATTTGCAGTTCATACAAGCATAGGAGAAATTATAGAACAACTGTCATCATAAGTGGTCCACCTACCTGCAACAGTTCCATCTCAACATCAAGTATAAGACAAGTATCTCCAATTGTGTCATTGAATGCCTCAGTCAGCCTACTGTGGCTGCACTTACCGCTCTGCTCCATTCCTGTAGACATGAAACATTGGAGTGGCCCCAACTTTACCAGTAATATCTAGACTTCGCCACCACATATTAGCTCTTGGGTATAGGTTCCATTGTCATTGATTTTCACATTGAGGATAGATTCTTATGCCACCTGGGCCATCTCTTAGTTCCTACAAGCGAGCGTGAAAATTTGATTTGGGAAGCCCCCTACAATCGGATGGTAGTACATTTTGGCGTAGAGAAAAATGTGGTCGTCCTTCAGAAACATTTTTATTGGCCAAAACCTCAACTGGATGTCAGCAAGTATATCAGATCTTGCACTGCCTGTGCCATTTCCAAGATGACCATCAAGAATAAAGGATTATACACCCCTCTGCCTATTCCTGAGAAGTCATGGGAGTCCATCTCCATGGATTACATGTCTGGTTTGTCGTCCACCAAGCATGGAAATGACTGTGTGTTTGTGGTCATTGATCAGGTTTTGAAGATGTCCATACTCACAGCCTGTAAGAAGACTGTCACAGTGACTGATGCGGACAAGTTGTTCTTCGAACGAGTTTGGGTTCACTTTGGGATAGCACAAACCATCATCTCCTACCGAGAACACAGGATCCTCCACACCTTTTGGTCGAGTCTCTCATCTCTGTTGGACACCAAGCTCACAAAATCCACTTCTTTCCACCCCCAAACCAATAGCCAAACCGAGGTCATCAATCAGATGATTGTGGACATCCTGTGCATGTACAATTCTAAGCATCCTCGTGTAATGTCCCCAAGGTCAAGCCCTATTGTAAATCATGTTTATGAAATGAATTGTAATTATGTTTTATAGGCTAGTGATCCAAGTTAATATAAGTTGGTGGGCTTATGTGATTATTAGGCCAGAGTGCCTATGTGTTGAAGGCCAAGAGCCTAATTTTGTACATGTATCTATGCAGAACATTAATAAAAATATAAACACCATTGCATACAGGCCGACACGATGAATGAGTGATGGGGGACTAAGCTTCCATAGAGTGGACAAGGGATTAGGGGCTAGAAGGTGGGAAAAGGGGCTAAGTGTTGAGCCTAGGGGCTTAAGTGCTTGGGAATAATATTTTAATATTATTCCAAAAGAACATGTGAATAATATGTTTTATCCTAAGTCCTTTTGGAAGGACAAGCAACTTCCAAATGGAAGGAAAAGCATGCTGAAGGAATGCATGTAGTTGCATGGGTGACAAGTGTCAACCCAGGCGCATGTAAATAAAATGGCTGAGATGAGCTGTGTTGGGGGTTACTCCACCATTTGACCCTTGACTTCCTGAGCGTGAACCCTTCCAACCTCTGCAAGAGACCTGGTGCCATTCTGAAACTAGGGGCGAAGCCTGTGTGTTGATTTCGGGGATAGCCTGTGTTTATTTCTGAAAATCCGATGCATCCTCTGTCCGAGCGGATTGAGCCTGTGTGTGGAGTCTATGTCCCAAAGCCATAACTGTGAGACCATCCTGTCATTGTTGAGCTTGTTGGAAAACCCTTGTTTGTTTACCCCGTTGGCTGTTGTGTCCACGCAGTGCTGGACTGTGTGTGGCTTGTTGGCCAGTTTGTACAACACTCTCTCCAGGTGACAGAGGTGATTGAAGTTGGAAGAACAGGTTGCTTGGCCTGTGAGAGATTCTCTCCAGGTGAGAGAGTGTGCAGAGGAAAGAGAGAACTCCTGTAAGGAACCCTGTAGCTGCCACAGAGCTCGAAGACTTATGATCCAGTCTGTTGCTGAAACCCAAGGCAAGGGAGGTTAGCAGTCGAAGGACTGTCTAGGTGACAAAGAAGGTGTATACTCTTGGGGTGGAACAAGCATGTGGGGAAGGAGAGTCTGTGGGAAATGAGTATGAGTGGTTCCTGGGAGAGAATTCCTTCCTTGTGATTGTGTGTTTCCCCTATAACCTCATCCTAGCCTAGGATTCCTTGCCTTGGGGTGGAGCTTAGTCCCAGCTCCGGGGTGACCTACTGTTGAGCTTAACGAGCAGTGTGGTCTAAGGCTGGGAGGTTTGTGGATGGCCTGCACCTGGTTGGTGGAATTACCACCATTTCAAAGATAAGTACCAGATGATGTTTTTAATTACGTTTCTTCATGTCTGTGTATTTATATTTATCATGTATTCTGCTGTGCATACGAATTAATGTTAATGCCATTGATTATTTATAATAGCAGTAATTCTTATGTTTACTTTGAGTTTAAATGTGTTTCATTTGCTTAAATGCATGTCATATATATATATAATTAAGTATGAGATTGTTATTCTGCGAAGTAGCACCTGCTCAGTAGTGAAAGGGGGCGTTACATAATGGTCTCATAGAGTTACAACTCAGAATGAAAGAGTGTTACAGAATGGTATCAGAGAATTACAACTCAGAATGAAAGAGTGTTACAGAATGGTATCAGAGCGTTACAACTCAGAATGAAAGAGTGTTACACCTCATACATGGGACGAGAGTCTCCCATATGTCCAACATAGTTACAACAGGGCTCTCTATAGTTCCATCGGCCATAGCCCATTTCAGGTGGGTATGGGATTCCAACACTTGGGACCCATTGATGTTGCACTTCCTCTTGCCACCGCACACACAGACTCTTCCCATCATCAGTCTGCAGTTGACAAAGCTACCAGATTCATTGAGAGGATTCAACACATCCACCAACAGGACCAGGAGATTTTGCAGAAATCCAATGCTAAGTACAAACAATACCATGATAAAAACAGGGTACCACACCAGATTTAGGTTGGTGAAACAGTCTGGTTACATTTGCAGAAGGAGTGCCTCACCAGGCCCCATCAGAAGCTTTGGCCAGTTCATTATGGGCCTTACACTATCACCAAGGTTGTGGGTAGAAATGATTTTGAGCTCAATCCAATATTTAATGTGGATCTCCTTCGGCCATATTTTCCACCATTATTGGACACCTATGAGATTGCCAAACAACTGACACCAACAGAGCTCAACCCTGACTGCATGGAAGACACATCCACCGATCAGATAGTTGACACACAGGTCAAGGGAACTTGCAAACAAAAGATCCAACTTTATTGGGTTGTCAAGGCAGGGCAACTCCTACACCAAGGAAAGTGGCTCACCCGGGGCCAAATCCAGTAGAATTTTCCTCACCTAATGGGGGAACTCAATGCAATGGAGACCATTTCTTCCTAAGGGGGGAGGATTGATCCATATGGATATTGGTGTCCACCCACCTATTCCAAATGGCTCCTCGTGTCTGTTTTTGTTCAACACGTCTTTGTGTACTGCTTTATAATTGTGAGTTCTACACTTCTGGGGTTGTCTGAAGCCTCACACATTCTCCAGGTGGATACGGGTGGCCTCTTGCCTAATTCAACTAGCCTATTTTGTATGTTTTCATTTCAACACATCGTGTTGTACTTTCAGGGCTATTTTGAGGCCCTAAACATTGTTTTTTTGACTCGCCACAGTTAGACTGTAGATGGAGTCAGATTCTGATGACAGAATGTGTATTTCTCTGAAATACCTTTCCAACGGGTTGTCACACGCCTAAAGCTAAGGTCATATGCAAAATTTATGACCCTAGGAAGTTGAGGTATCAAATTACACCAACTTACCCATAGGGCCCACATGACTTTTGGCATTTCACCTTCTAGGGTTAGGTTTTTGGATGTATAGGGTTTTGGCATTCATGAGTAATATGAAAAGGGCCTATGGAGCCTCATTGTAATCCATTATGCTCAGACGAATGCACGCAGTAGCCACATTTATTCTTAGAGATAGCTACCACCATTCGAGCAAGTTTCAGTTCTACAGTTTTACAGTTTTAACCTATTTCATTATTTAATAGAAGATATTGTTCACTAAATATTTGTGTTATTCTTCCTATCTCCGTGTTTATGGTATTCAATCTGTAATCAGTTCATTCTTCTCCTAAATATGGATCATAAATCTTCCTCTCCTAAATATATGTTACTGTTTCAACTCACTTTTTCATTGTATTATTTTGTTTATTCAAGGGATTTATGTATTTCCATGATAATTACAAGATATATAGGATATATAATGGCACATTTAAATGCCTGGAAAGTCAAGAAATTCGTAGATTTCGTTCCATATTCCACACCTAAAACTCCTATTAACCCAGGAGAGGTCTTAGTGATAGACATCACTCGTCACACCAGAGAAGACAGTTGCCCTAAGTACGATGAAATATATAAAATATTCAACATTGTAGACTTCTCGTTGGAGGATATAGACCTTGAAGTGTATCAAAATATACAGAAGAGTGGTATTAACCTTGTGGCCACTCGACCAACTCTATTTTAGTACAGTGAGGCATCCCAGTGGTGTTTGAAATTGTTTGACCAAAGCGCTGCTACAATTGTAAATAAAAAGGACAACAAATAGTGTTTTTAAGGCCTAAAGATGTCGGTGTCAAATATCACCTACCTCAGCCTATGTGTTCTCTCAATGAGACATTTTTAAAAGGGTTTTCTAGAAATAATAAAGACCCGGACCTATTAATGGAATATTGGTGGAGAAATGAGGATAGATTGTTCAAACAAGGGAACAAGGTGTTCCATACACACGAGTTCAAGACTCCATACAAGATTCTAATTGTTATGCCAAGTAGGATATATGGTGAGAAGAGCACACATTTCCAGATAGAATGGCTACCTATGGCATACATAATTGTAACAATAGGATAAGTCTTCAATTGGGTAGAGATATTGACTTTTAATATTTTCCTTAACATGAAGAACATCCCAGGTATGAAGAAACCTTGTTTCTATATGTCTACATATATAATCGATGCCATCTATTCTTCCATATAATTTCCTACTCTCGGATGGAATTGGGACCATGATCAACCTTCTATACATATTTATTGTTCCGTCCTTTGGAACATAAATTATAAAAAAATACCTCTATAATATTTGTGATTATTTCCTTGCTCCTCTCTATACTATCATTTTCAGATTCCCATGATATCGAACATCAAAGGAATGCATGGATGGAATGAAGGGTACAACAAATTGGTATTTAGGGAAGTATTACACTTATATCAAAGTGTATGGTGGTACTGGGGCCCCACATCTCTTGCCCTGTTTTGTTCCAAACCATTTATTGATTAGAGATATTTCCTACCAGACCATGGGAATGGGGGTAACTTCCCTCCTTTTGTGAAACATTAAGAAGATTTCGTCTCTATTTCTTGTGCATATAGGAAACTACAGTTTATCAAATGGCCCACAAGCTGGAAAATAGGTAGAGACCTTACATGAGATATGTTTATGCATCGGATAAGAAAGAGGACGTGATCCACATGAGTTGGTAGTAAGTCATGTTATATCTGTGAGTCTCACCCATTCCGATATACATGTAGTCGATTTTGATGAATATGTATTCAAAGGAGTTCTTTTCTATGCAGAGGTATTGCAAAAATTTCCTAATGATCTTGATATACAAGGGATGTAATTAGAACAAGAAGAAAAGAGGAGGATCTTATAGGAACAATTTTGAATGCTCCTGGATGAAGGCCAGAATAAATTGGAAACCAAGGAACAAGAAAAAATAAACAAAGCATATGAATTGGAATGAAAAATAATACATGCACATGAGGAATATCAGAAAAGGAAGGAAAAAAGGGGAAACAAAAAATTGATCCCAAGAAAACCCTTAAAGCAGGTGATAAGAAGAAACAAGACAACTTGCTGATGAAAGAAGAAAAAAAGAAGAAGAAGAGGCAGGGGCCCTATTATCGCACAATATGTACTTGTCCAAATCGCGAGACAAGTAAAGGGGATTGGCGTAACAAACAAGATATCCTATCACTGTCACCTCAATAGGAAATCCCCACTTTTAGGGATGGATGAAAGTCCAACCTAAGGGAGGTGTCCCTAGTGACCTAAAAGGATGGGTTAGCTAAGGTTAAGGATAAGAATTGCCCCCCTCTCACTGGTCATTCAAGTCAAATATTTCACAAGGTCTGTATCCAAGAAAGACGAAGAAAATGAAAGTGATGAAGTGTACCTTCCTGGAACAAGACAACATAGCACATATATTGCAGTTTCAAGTACATATATGATAGTAAATCTTCAAGAGATAGTAAACAAAGTGAAAATATGCTAGCTGATATAAAAATGCAGCAATGAACACATTTACAACAACATTTAACAAATTGTAACAACTGCAATAAAGACTCTTTATAATTGCTTGAAAATACAGTGAAAATATAGCATTTACTAAGCATAATGATAATCAAATGTCATAAGCAATTTCTGAAGTGTTTAGCTAGCATTAAATTCAATTATGTAGAAAATTTGTTGTAGTTAGATGGTTGTAGCAAACATTTATAACAACAAGAAGAAAGTTAGAGAACTAGGCTAAGTTAGTGTTAGAGTTAGTTAGTATAAGCTTAAGAGAATGGAGTTTAAGTGTTTGATCTATTAGGATATTTAGACACTTAGGAGTTAGTTAAGATCTACTTGGTCTAATATGTCGTTAGGTAAAAGTGTGTTTCTTAGTGTGTCTCTTTAGTATGCATTACTATGCATTTGTGGTTAGGAAATCCAACAGTCACGATATGTTCCCGACATAGAGTGATCCGATGATTCATACTCTCATTGATCTTAACGACCATTGATCCATGGCTTAACACTCGATTGGTCCATGATCTCTATTTAAAGAGCATGGAGGGTCATTTGCAAATGATTGATTGTGAGAAACTCTCTTGTAAAATCTCTCTATAATATTTTTCTTTGCATTAATAAATTGCTCCAAGTGGTCGCGTTGGCTGGGGCCGTGGATGTTTCCCCGTAGGGGTTTTACCACATGAAAACATCGGTGTGTTGATATTTGATATGGTTATGTGAGTGGTTATTGAAGGTGTTCGTCCTCTGTTGGAATACCTGTGTTGTTGAACATGGTATCATAGCCTGTTTGAAGACCCGCTCCTGTTGAAGATCGAGATCGTGAAGCCGAGTTGCCTCATCTCCACTTTCTATCATTTCCATACATTTATGGGCTGAGAGGACTATTTCATTGCATCTAGAGCACTTTCTTCAGTTAGAAACACTTTTCGTTTCACTCGAAAAAGTTTCTGTTTGCCCAAGATACGACCATTATAGTTAGATCCCGAGGTATAAAGCTTGAATACGCATTTTTTTTAATTTTTGCAGAGTAGTATTTTGATTTTGTTTTATTTATTTTCGGTTTGCTACTATTTTAGATCCGCATATGCTTTTTTCCCCGCGCCTTGTGCGATCTCGGAAAATTAGAAACAAATAGGAAAAGGTGCATCTTCCGGGTAAGCTAACCGAGATCTAACGCTTGTTGTCATTGAGAAGTGAATTTTTTTTTTGTATGAAAAGAGTTTTTTTTTAGCACGCTCTCCAACAACAACAACAGGGAAATTTTTTTCTTGTGTAAAAAGAGTTTTTTTTTAGCACAACAACAACAACAACACCCCCAATTCTCCTTCTGAACATTACATTATGTTTTGCTAGATCATTTGGTTAAAAGTTGCCTTATTAAGTAAGAGGTCTTGAGTTCAAGTCTTTCTTCTGTTACCTTTTTTGAAAAAGTTCATGCTAAAATTGTAAAGTGTATTTCACTTCAAGTATAAAAGTGAATCAATATAAGTAGCTTTAATATTTTAATTTAGAGTTATTTATTTTGCAGACAACTTTTCTGTTATAAAGTAACTTCATTGTAAAAGTGATCCCCACTTCTCTTTATAAAAGTGGACCACTTAATAAAGCAACTTACATAATCACGTAGTCATTTGGTTACTGATTGTGCCTTTTTTAAAAATGGCATAACTCTAACATCAGAAGTCCGTTTTCAGTGCCGTTTTTTTTAAAACCGCATAAATTTTCGAGCTTTTTCCATTCAGATCATCAATTTCAGTTTTTAAATCCACATTATCTGCATATTTAATATGGCTTCTACAATTACTATCTTTCTTACCAACAACAACTACTGCCAATGGAAATCTCATATGGAAGGTTTATTAAGAAGTAAAGGTTTGTACCAGATTACCTTGGGAAAGGAAAAATCACCCACTGATGTTGATAAAAAAGCCAAGTGGGATAATAGGAATGACGAAGCACGTGGACTAATTAGAATTTCCATCTCTCCTGATTTAAGGTACCACCTTCAAGATATTGATGACCCCAAAGAAGCTTGGAACATGATTGAATCTGTGTTTGGTAAACTCAATATTATTCGAGCACAACAGTTAGAAAATCAAATACCGACCTTGAGTCCAAATGATTTTTCGTGCCTTGGAGACTATCTATCTAGGTTTAAAACACTCAAAATTTTATGTGAAGAATGTAAGATAAAGATGGAGGAAGAGATTTGCATCTATATTAATCTTTCTAAGCTAGGTAGTGCATATTCTCTGTTTGTATCTACCTTTTATGCCATGAGAGAGGTTCTAGGGGAAGAAGCTTATGAAACACCCACTCTTGATTCCTTTTGTGCTTCTTTGATTCGAGAGGAACATAAGCTTGTACAATTTGGAGTGATCAACACTGCAGGTCCCTCCAACAAAGCCTTAGTTGCCCAGCAGAAAGATAAACCCAAGTATCCCAAGAAGCAACATCCTCGCTAAAACAACAAACAACATAAGGGTCCCAAACCTGCTCAGACAGCTTCAGCTCCTACTGATGACAAAGGAGAAAAATATAAAAGTAAGAATACTAACAGACACTGCAAATTTTGTGATAATGATGGTCATGATGAGTCCAAATGTTTCAAGAAGATGGCAACTTTAGAAGCAGTGATGAAGAAGCACAACATCAGTATTGATTCTACTTCTTCTTCTCACATACATGCACTTTCTGCTTTTATTTTCTCCTTCAATTCAAATTCTACTAGTACTTCTTCTTCTGATGAGTGGCTTATTGATTCAGGAGCATCTTATCATATGGCTAAGGATAAAGCCATATTTTTTTCTCTAAATGAATGTAACACCAAGAAAATATTTGTTGGT
>JZKD02S0444110.1:80459-105681 GCA_000966675.3 Picea glauca | reverse complement strand
TAAAATATTCATTCCTTTCAAGGAGCTCATAAAGAAAGGGGAGTATCGGGATCATATTATAAAAATGTTAAATATGAAAGAGACCCTTGATACCCTGAACGTCCAGGACGATCACCTTGCCATTTTTTTGGTCCACGCATGGAAGAAACAGGCGATACTGAGGACGTTCCTCCTTTCTATGCCAGCCTCAAAATCCACGACATGACTTTTCATAACGCCATGATGGATTCAGGTGCATCGCACAATCTCATGCCCAAAGTGGTCATGGACGAGTTAGGTTTGGACATCACCAAGCCGTATAAAGATATTTTTTCCTTCGACTCTAGGAAAGTGAAATGCTTGGGTCTGATCAAAGATTTGGGTGTGTCGTTGTCCCAAATCCCTTCTAAGAATCTAGTTATGGACGTGGTTGTGACTGACATACCCCCTAAATTCAACATGTTATTATCCAGGTATTGGGCCATGAAATTGAAGGGAACCCTGCAAATGGATATGTCATACGCCAATATCCCAGTTTTAGGCCAATAGATATGGTTGTACAAAGAGGTGCTTCTCAAATACATGGTGAGTAGGAAGACCTAGCCGAACAACCACCCTATCTACTTTGTCGACACTGAGATCGATCCTCTATATTTTACAATGACCTAAGCTTTGAAGGGGAGGAGTCGATGGCCATCATGACTATCGAGGATAAGGCCGCACGTCGAGCAAAAGAGTGCGCAAACCCGAGAAACCACGTAGAAAACGAGATGTGGAACGTGAGTTTCGACGAATCCATCAACAAGGAAGGAGCAGGGGCCGGTGTATGGATAAATCCTTCCAAGGTGGGCTAAAAACTATGCTCTTACAAAATTGCATTTGATTGCACAAACACCATGGCAGAGTATGAGGCATTGAATTTGGGTCTGAGAAATTTGAAAGAGTTGGGCGCAAAGAGGATAGGGGTGCATGGAGACTCTGATCTCGTCATAAATCAAGTGAAAGGTATATACCAGTCCAAGTATCCCAGACTGAGAGCATATAGGAATCTAGTGTTCGACCTCCTCGAATAATTCTCAGAGTACAATTTGTTAACGATCCCTAGCAGGAAGAATCAAATTATGGATGCCCTAGCCACCTCATCCTCAGTTTTTAAAATTCCAATTTTCTCCAACATAAAGTATGAGATCGAATTCAAACAAAGATCGATGATACCCGATAATATCAAGTATTGGAAGGTGTTTTAACATGACAAACAGGTGGATATATTTTTCCAAATGAGCGACGAGTTCACTAATGTGAACATCGATGATGAGTGTTGTCTCAGAGAAGATGGAAACGTGGTTGCGCACGGTAACAATGACCCTTTTCAGAACCAATAGCTGGGAGGGACATAGTAGAGCTAAAAAATAACATCATCCCTAAGATATTAGTTCCGTTGGAAAAGTTGTTTGATGAAAACAATGTAGCTATAAATCCCAAGATCATTTCGAATGATGAGGATGTCGAGTATTGCAACATCAGGACCCAGGATAATCTAAGGATAATCAAATTGTCAAAGACGCTCAGTCTAGAGATCAAGTAGAACTACATCAAACTCATGAAATACTTTCCTGACATTTTCGCCTGGAGTTATGAGGAATTGAAAGTATACAACACTAGAGTGATTCATCACGTCATTCCTCTCAAAGAATATCAAAAACCTTTTAATAAAAATCTAAAACGGATCAATCCCCTGTTGTTGTCGCTAATTGAAAAAGAGGTAAAGAAAATTTTTGAAGCCAAAATTATTGTTTCTTTAAGATTTTCGAAATGGGTTTCCAACATGGTGCCTATAAGGAAAAAGAGCGACGAAATAAGGTTGTGCGTGGATTTTCTGAACTTGAATAGAGTATCCCTCAAGGACAACTACCCGCTCCCGAAGATGGACTACATCCTGCAAAAGGTAGTTGGATCACAAAATATGTCTATGCTGGGTGGTTTTTCATGTTATAGTCAGATCATGGTACACCCGGATGATCGGGAAAAGACAACTTTCATGACACCATGGGGTACATTCATGTATGCTAAGATTCCTTTCGATCTTATGAACACTGGAGCTACCTTCCAGAGGGCTATGGATATAGAATTTTATAAGGAAAAGGACAAATTTATTGTGATCTACCTAGATGACATCACAATGTATTCTGACTCTGACGAACAACATCTTGAGCATCTAAAGAAGGTCTTCCAGAAATGACAAAAGTTCAGCATATCTTTGAATCTGAAAAAGTCACATTTCATAATGCAAGAAGGAAAACTGTTGGGCCACATCATCTCAAAGGAAGGTATAAATATATATCCTAGTAAGGTAGAAGGAATTATGAGGATCAACAATCCTCGAAGCAAGGAGGTACAATCCTTCTTGGGAAAGGTGAATTTCTTGAGGAGATTCATCCCGAATTTGGCTGAAATCATAAATCATATCACAAGTATGCTCAGGAAAGGTAATGAGATCAAATGGAACCCCAAAGTCAGGAGATCGTTTGAAGACATCAAAGTAGCACTGACCAAAGATCCCATATTGGCCAACCCGGATTTCACAAAGGATTTCATTTTGTTCTCATTCACCTCGGAGCATACCATCGCTAGTGTACTATTACATAAGGATGACCCAAATTTTGAAAATCCCATAGCCTACTTCAGCAGGACACTGAGAAATTCCCCACAGAGGTATGATATTATGGAAAAACAAACATATGCCTTGGTGAAATCCCTCAAGGAATTCAAGACTTATATACTGCATTCTCGTGTTATTGCTTATGTGCCCAACAATTCAATCAAAGACATTTTGACTCATCTTAACCTTGAGGGGAGAAGAGGTAAGTGGATCACAATCATGCTGGAATACGACCTCAAAATCAATCCCAAAAGTATGATTAAGGGTCAGTGGCTCGCAAAATTGATGGCGTAGTCAAACTATGACATTTTGGGAATAAACTTCATTGTTGATCTGTCGGAGAACCCTCAAGAAGGAGCGGCCCCGTGGGTGACTCATAAATTCATCGATTCACCTCGGTATATGAACATCATTTATATGTTGAAGAATCTGCAAGCTCCTCCAGGGTTAAGTAAGACCAAGGCTAGGTTTTTAAAGTTGAAGGTTGTTGATTTCTACATATTAGATAACTCTCTATATTGGAAAGATCCGAGAGGGATATTTTTGAGTTTCTTACTAGAAGATGATGTAGAACGAGCTATCAGGGAATTCTACAAAGGCGAATGTGGAGGGCATCACTACTGGAAAACCACCGCACATAAAATTTGGAGGGCAGTTTATTATTGGCCCAACATTTTTCGCGGATGTATAAAAAGAAGTTTCCAATTGCCATGAGTGCCAGATACTCGATGGAAGGAGAAAGTTGCAACCCCTGTCGTTAAAACCAATCTATGTTGAAGAACCGTTCATGCAATGGGGTCTAGATTTTATTGGAGAGATTCATTCACCATTCTTGACGCAACACAGATGGATACTTACGACTATAGATTACTTCACCAAATGGATCAAAGAAATCCCAACGAGGCAGGCTACTGACATGGCCATCATTCATTTTCTAGAGACCAACATTTTTTCTAGATTCAGGTTCCCTATCAAGATCATCACGAATAATGCAACGAAATTTAATTCCAATAAAATGGAGAAGTTTTGTAATGATTACAATATAACCCTGGGACATTCTACAATGTATTACCCATAGGGTAACGGGTTAGCAGAATCATCAAATAAAAGATTAAACATGATTATTAAGAGGTTCCTGCAGGAAAACAAGAAGGCCTGGCACAAGAATCTTATCTACGTGTTGTGGGATGACATGATCACTACCAAAAATTCCATCTCTACATCACCATTCCAAATTGTATATGGCATAGATGTTGTTTTCCCTACCTCATTGGGATTTCCCTTTAGGAAGTTGTCGCAAGAGAAAGAGGTCGAGTCGGACGACGCTCAGAGGAGAATAAATAAGTTAATTCATGCATAGCAGATGAGGGAGCAGGTTTTCAACCGATCATAGCTTCACCAAGATTGGATGAAGAAAATTTTCGACAAACATTATAAGAAGGAGGATTTCAAGGTGGATGATCTGGTGCTAAAGTGGGACGCAAGGAATGAAGACAAGGGAAATCATGGAAAATTTGATCATCTTTGGATGGGACCTTTTAAAATCGTTGCATACCATGAAAGCAACGCATATCTGCTACAAGAGCTTAATGAAGATCTCACTGGTGGGGGGCATGTAAATGGAAGGTTCCTCAAACACTATCTGGTCTAGTAAGGTCTGTTTAGTTTTTTCATGTCATTGTAAATAACTGTTTCAATTTTTTTTTTCAAAGAAGGCATTTCGAGTCAGTATGTCAGCAGAAAATTGAAGCCTAGAGTGAAGGTCCTAATTTTATGCTAAGTCTGGTCGTAAATATGTCAAGAAGGTTTAGGGTGTGTTTTTTTTTTCATTGTTTCAGAATATGAAATTCAATAAGGCCCAATGGTCAGACACCTGGTCTATTGTTCTTTGCCACCTCACTGGGAGGATAGAATCCTCATTTGAGTTAGTTGTTAGCGTCGTCATCTTTTCAGTTTGAGTTAGTCTTATTCGATTCATGGTCTGTGTGTCAAATCATGTGAGGTCAGGTGCCAAAAAATGAATGGGTTGAAGTCAACAAGTGGTCGGTTTGGCCCTTGGAGTCAAGAAGGGATGTCATAACCAAACGTGTGTAAATGATAAAGGTATTTTCCCAAAAGGTCAGGTCCTGTCAGAAGAGGGGGTTTTACATGCCAAAGGTCGAAGCAATTTGTTAAATAAGGGTCACATCGATAGATATATCAACCATCATCAACTCATTATGAAGTCAAAAAGGATAATAAATCACGACGCTCATATCACGTATACTCTGCAACTCTTATCATTTGTACTTTGCACACTCCGAAGCGTACCCGTCGCACGAATGTGTTGTGCCAATATTTTTCTCGCTTCAAAACTTCTCATCACCATGGATTTGGTGTCCCCTATCATGATTTTGTCCCTCACTCGTCCAGTTATAAATGTCATTCACTCTACATGTATTTTTCCAGCTGAGTTTTTGTGTTGTCTCTAACGGTTTCCACAAGCCTTGAGTTTCTCGCTGTGGGAAAGTCGATTTCCATCAGCTGCATCACAAATTGGGTCGGGCAAGACGACCACATTTGGTATGTCTTAAATCTATCGTGCACGCAGAAAAAACACGCATTGCACCATGGAAACATCCCAAAACATAAAGAAAGGGGCAGAAAATGGTAGAATTGTGGGATTCGAGCCTCACAACTTGGCAATGGTAAATGAAGGCCCGGATGTCAGAGCATCTTTCAAACAAGTTGGGTGCATGCTCTATTGCAAGAAAATCCAAGGATACAATGTGAAACTGGCAGAACAGTTTGTGCTCAGATTCGATGAGTTCCGTGCGGTGATTGCATGAATCACATTCAAGGTGATGGAGGAAACTTTGTCAACCGTGATAGAGATCCATCCACATGGTGAAAGGTGGTCTAAAGGCATGCCTCTAGACGTGTTATGTTATGAGGAATTCATCAAGACAAATTGTTTAAACAGGAAATTCGAAACAGGTGTTCCAAATCGATATCTATAGGAGCCTTTTTAGAAACTCCTCATGGTAATTAAAAAGTATTTCACCTATGAAATAAGGTCTGACAGAATACACCCACATCACATTAGGTTGTTTATGCATTTCATAGGAAGGAGACCATTGAACCTGCCTTTCTTCTTGCACTTGAGCCTCCGAGAAATGGTAGACAACGTCCAAGCTAAAGCAAACCAGCTAGAGAATAACTTATCTCATATCGCACTAATCAAATTATTGATAGTTGAGAAATTGAGGTGTTTGGGAAAGAGCTGGGATTCATTTATACTTGCAATCAACATCCCCAGGGACCCCAAAGGAGATCCCCCTCTACCCATGGGAAAAGAAGCATCTCACAGCGCGGAGGCGAAAATAGGAAGGGCTGCAGAGAAAGGAAAGGCATTGGAATCCTTACCCCCCCTATATTCGATACCTCGAAAAAGTGGCAGGCCAAGGAATAACAGAGAGACCGAGGAGACCCAAGCCTTGAGCAAATCGCACGCAAAATCGATCACTGAGGAGTTACTCATATGCGTTATTCGACTGGAACCTGTCGAAGGTCCAAGAAGAAAAGCGAGAAACCTGTTCCAGGTGGAGAAGGTCGGATGTCAAAGAAATGGATATCCATGAGTCATCACATCAGCTAAAGCAAGCGCAATTCACTATTGCTGAACTTTACCAGGAACACATTTTTAGCTTCCTTTGACGTTTAGCCAGCGCTCAAAGGAAGATAAAAGGGAACGTGGTTTTGTGAAGATAAGTAAATAATATGAAAAGGCGAAACTGGTCTTTGAGTAAAATGATTCGAACATCAAGACTGGAGACGAGGCTAGAAGCATAATTGACCGACCCCATTTTGTTTTTTTCCGAACGCGACGCGGGTTTTTCTCCCTGCGTCATGTTTCCTGCCAGGAAGTAGGGACTCTGACATGTACTCGTGCAGCAGAAATACATCACACAAATGATGGAAACCCACCTATCACAAAGGGCAAGTGTTGGTTGAGTACATGAAAATTTTGAAGAAAGGCATTGCCCCCTGATTGGCGTTGTCATCTTGGAAACACCGGCGATAGTCTGCGGTTACTTGCCACATGAACACCTGAAAAAATTATCATGCGAGAACAACCAAAAATATTACACTGGGTGGTAGGAGTCTAACAAAGCGCTCAATCATCCAGATGACCTATCAAAGGAGAAGCATCGACACATCTCTCCTTAATGATGACACCTTGTCGATGACCAGACTGTCATAGAAAAGACATAAGTTATTGTATGATTGGGTGCAGTGAAGTTTCTATTCTTAGTAAAGTGCCATATGAAGGATCATCTGGTAGAGAATAATCAGAGCCTAATTTCTAGGGATAGTAGTTGGGGGGTAGGGCATCCCAAGAGAAACATCCTTTTCTATATATTGCATCTTTTCAATGTAAGCTGGGTTGGTTGGCAAAGTAATGTAGACAGTGACTGTTGAATTTAATTTTTCGAACCTGAATGAAGTTTAATGCAAAGGTCTCGAGATTTTGATGAAAATATTCTATTGTGTCCTCTCTTATGTATGTGCTTCCTATGTTCTTAATATTCATGTATGTATATTGTCTAAATCAGAACATTTTTACAAGTCTATAATTCATCACACGGTGCTCTAGATTTCGCCATTTAGACGATTGTGTTTTCTTCTAAGTGAATTCAGAATTCATCTCTAGTGGTTCTTTGAGTTTATTTATGTGTTCTTATCTCACCACACACAACGAATTTCAACTAAAAGATTGTTGCCTACTTAGCCTTTATCCTCTCGAGTTTTAGTTATCGAGTCATTTGCTTCTCTCATTTTCTGGAATTTGACTCCATGGCCTAAGGTCTTGCATCCTCTTGCCAATAGAACCATAAATATTGTATGAACGTGTTAAATCTAGTTGACATTTCAAAGCCATAACCTGTATAGAGACGAAGTCTCCGAGAGAGCCCTCTCTGGGTCTGAAAGGCTAGGTTTTGGCGTTAAAGTTGGTTTGTAGGTTACCTCTGTCATTCATTTTCTCATTCAAACAAGTTCACAGATTTCTTATAGTACTATCACCTTTCATCCATATATGATAAAAATTAAAATGAAAAAAAAAATGTTGAAAAGAAAAATTGCAATATCTCTATTCTAACATGTAATCATGGTCATACAATATATACAATGTGATAAAGAAAAATGAAAAATGCAACTACACTAGAATGATATGCATGGTATATAATGAAATGCAAATGCCTACCCTAACTATACTTACCTCTTTATTGAATGGTAGGTATAATCATATAACTAGTGAAACCATCCTAGAAATATGTCATAACACTTGCCTATCTGCTTCATCATAAACCAAAACAATGACAAGTCAAGCACAAAAATAACATGAGTTAGAACATGCATCATATCATATGAAATCGTAAAATCGAACCCATGGAGGTGGGAGAGAGGGACAAAATCATTCCAAGTCACATTTCCATAGAAGTGCTCAATCCATATATGAAAAGGACCGTGAAAGGTCAAAGAATCGAGAGGTTGTCTCAAAGAGTCTGAAGGTTGACTACCCTGGATTTCATCGCTTCCTAATGTTTGAGAAGGGATGAAAAACAATATGGAGGATGAATATATCCAAGTGCTCAAGAGAATATTCATCAAAATCCTCAAGGTATGACCGAAAATCATTATGAGAACACTGCATTAAGTCATCCTTGGGTGTTTGGAATTTATCTGTAATCATGTCATTTCTTTATTGCCAAATGTTTGAATTAATAGCAATCTCATATGATAGTTTCAAAGGAAATAATAAAAAATGATCATAAATAACATAAATGGGGTCCACATCATAAAACATCACGTCCCATTTATGTCCCCCAACATGTATAAACTCATCAATATTTTCAATTACATCATTATCTTTGTTATATCATGGAGGGACTATTTCATCCAAGGGTCCCTTCAACACTTCCTCATAGTCTGAGTCATAGAATAGAGCATCATAAAAGTCCTAGAAAGGAAAATGACTTACCTCATTCTCTTCTTCTGGTGCAAGAGGAATTGAAGCTTGGATGAATTCATCGGGTGGAGGAGTAGACACTAGTTCTTCATCCTCATGACTTACCTTTTCAGGCTCTTGTTCCTCAATCAATTCTTTGTTGTCTTCAGTAGGGTCATGAATGAATTATTTCTTCTCCTTGCAGGATTGGTAATCTTCTTCACGAATATTCCCTTCAACTTCTTGTTTTTCCATGGACTCTTTTTCTTCTTTATCAGGACTAGAGCATAATCCTTTTCTTTGGAGGGACAAGGTGTTATACAGTCATATTGTTGGGTCCCACCTTTCAAGGAATTTTTTAATGAATATCTTAAGGGAAGTTATACTCTTTATACTAAGAATATGATTAACCCAATCCCTTTGTTCTGTTCACATAGACAACAAAAACAATCTTATTAACACATCCTAAAGTCTTACTTTTGTCTCCAAAACATGTTCCACAAATTTCTTGACATGAGAACTAGCTAGGGATGCATTTCCATCAAAATTTGGACAATGTTTTACCAAACCAAGATGAGAGGGGTTTGGGTATCCTAGAATATCCTGAATATCCAGGGTGGGAAACATTTTGTGAAGTGACAGTTTTTTCAAGAAGGTTTCCTCAAATTGATCCACTGCTTTTATTAGGGAGTCCCTCATACCATAGTCTAGAATTGTCATGAAGAGTGGCTGAAAAGAGTCTCATAACTAAGTATTTGACATCATCACTTACATGATTGATTCAAAAGAAAGCCAAAAATTTATCCATATGTTCCTCGGTTGTGGTTACATCATTACCAGTGAATCTTGATAGCCATTTCTCATACCCTGTAGGCATCCATCGAGGGTAACCTAAGATTTTAATCATATCCAATGGTTTAAAAATATCACCCAGGTCCCATGGAAAGGCCATGATTGAGTATTATGAGGTTGTTCACCAATGGAGTCACCAGATAACCCTTTTATTATTATCAAAGGAAGTGAGGGAATCACCCTCAGTGGAGTTGCTAGGTAAACTTGTAAAGTAAAATGCTTTGGGAAAGATTACCAAAGGATGTGTCGTTGAGGAAAATTGACTCGATTCTCGGAAAAAATGGTGCCAAAAATGTTATCGTGCAATATGTACTTGTCCAAATCCCAAGACAAGTAAAGGATATTGGTGTAACAAACATGATATCTTATCATTGTCACCTCAAAAGGAAATCCCCACTTTTAAGGATGGATGAAAGTCGAACTAAAGGGAAGCATCCCTAGTGACCTAAATGGATGGGTAAGCTAAGGATAAGGATAATAAGTACCCCCCTCTCATTGGTCACTCAAGTCAAATATGTCACAAGGTTTATGTCCAATAAGGATGAAGCAAATGAAAGTGATGAAGTGTGTCTGCCTGAAACAAGACAACATAGCATATATATGGTAGTTTCAAGTAAAAATATGATAGTAAAGCTTCAAGAGATAGTAAACCAAGTGAAAATATGCTAGTTGATATAAAGATGCAGAAATGGACACATTAACAACATCATTTAATAAATTGTAACAACTGCAATAAAAACTCTTCATAATTTCTTGAAAAGACAATGAAAATATAACATTTAATAAGTAGAATGATAATCAAATGTCATAAGCAATTTCTGAAGTGTTTAGCTAGCATTAAATTCAATTATGTAGAAAATTTGCTACAATTAGATGGTTGTAGAAAACGTTTATAACAATAGCAAGAAAGTTATATATCAAGGCTAATTTAGTGTTAGAGTTAGTTAGTGTAAGCTTAAGAGAATAGAGTTTAAGTGTTTGATTAGCCTTCCAACAGGATAGAAACAAGAAATAGTGCCTTTTAGGGCTTATGGAGTCAATTATATCAGCATAATAACTTGGAGAAATAATAATTATTATACTTGTCTAAGAGATAACAAGGTGGAAGCTTGAGAAGTAGCACCTTAAGTTATCAAGAACCAAGATTTTGAGAGAATATTCAATTAGGGTGTATGCACTTCTAGGCCCTATTGATTTCTCCTATCCTTAGACTATTGAAATATATTTAATGCAATAAGAACTAGACAAAGATTTTAAAGTGCTAGCACTTTAGGGCTCTAGAAGTTTGTCTAGACAAGATCCTCTTAGGGAAATTTAGCAAAACAAAGAGAAAGAAAGAAGCACCTTATGTTTCTTACTCCTAGGGTTTCAAGTAAGAAATTTCATAATCTTCAACATGAATAAGTAAACATACCATAAACATTTAGCATTAAATGAAAATTGCAGATTTACTTACTTCACCAAGAGCAATGAAGCACAAAACCCCTATATTTGTCAAAATTCCACCAAGAAATGATCCAAAATGCATTCAAACAAGTCTCCAAGCAAGTGCGCCTTAGTAATTTCATCCAACAAAACCCTTAGAGGGTGAAAATTTTAGTCCTCTCTCCAAGTGAGGAGAGTTATGTGAAAATGAAATAAATCCAGCCATATTTATATGGAAAATCCTCGCTTATTTTACCCAACAATTGTGTCTTTTCACAAAATTGAGTCTACATGTCAATTTGCTCATTAGAATTAAAAATAAAATAAATTATTTACAAAATAACCTTGACAAGGGTGACACCATCCCTCTTAGGGTAACGTTAGCCTCCACAAAGGTGACGTTAGGCTAGAGAAACATGGTACTATGCCTCCAGAGGGCTTGATCCTCATTCACACGTGCCAACATCATATTCAAGACCTCCTCCATCAAAACCAACCCTAGGTGACTTAATGGGATAGGAAGGTTTCCTATGGGCCTCCAAGGGCCAACGTCCAAGTGGGAGGAGGTGGAAATCCATCCTAAAGTCATGTCAGAGTGCCTCCAAAGGCAACGTCCTCTTCCTACATTGTGCAACTACTCATCATGATCTTTCCCCAGGCATGGGGTCTCTGCATCCATCCTTGGGATTCAATCCCTCATGAAGGTATGAACTAATCATCTCCTCATGAATACCTTTCCATCGGGAAAGGTACTGCAAATACAAATAGGTATTCCCTTTAAGGGTCCATTAGTCACAAGTATCATAACAAGTAGGCCACATATAATAATCAAATGAACCAAACATGTGCATCAAACCCCCATCTTAAAACTAAAATAATGCTCAAATGCATTATAGAATTCATCAAATTTAGGTGTGGGAGGGGTGTCACAACATCCTATTGGGCCAGTCAATCCCCAAGTCCAAGATGTTTTCTAAGGAAAACCTATCTAAGTCATGCAAAGAATATGAATTGGATGGGGGTAATACTTTTGAGCATGGGGTTCATGACATACAAGGGATCGTAGTATCTCATTTATGTGTGCCTTTGTATAGGGTGTGCTTCCCTTAATCTGTGATGAAATATTTTTTCCAATCCCCTTTTATTTCCATTAATGAATTAAATTCCAGAACAATTGGGTACTCCAAATGGGTAACATAGAACTTGGGAGGTATTACCCAATGTCACTTGAAGGGATAAGTACACAAAGTGTCATAGGGGTAAATTATATCTTGTAACACACTTGTGTATATCCCTCAACAAGTGAGACATCTATATAATGTGAATTTGTCTTTTGCATGTCTCATTCTTTTGAGAGATAATGGTTCATTGTTTCTGAAGACCTCTTGGGAGAGCATCTGGAAGGTTCATGAATTGGATTTTATCTTTTGTCAGCTACTTCTCCCTCTGGTACTTTCACCCCTTCTTCCCATGAAATGAGGTACAATGCCTTCTTGGGTTTGTACACCCAAAAACCCCAAAGGATAAGGAGACAGAGGGAAAGAAGTATGGAAGGTGATAAGTATGATTGAGAATTGATGATGACTCTTCAAGGAACCCCCTAGTAGCATCCTATTCCCGAGGGTGACAAACTTGCTAAGACAAAATGTCACCCAACAAGGTTAAATAAGGCAAATAGTATAAATTCCTAGCAACATTCTGCAATCAAGAAAGATTCTTCCCAACATGTTCAAATGCTTCAAATATTAAAGTGACACTTACCATGATACTCAGACTCATTACATCATGGAGAAAGACACATTTCCCTCTTAGACCAGGCCAGTGTGGTGGATGTCGTTGGTGATGTGTAGAATGCATAAGTGAAAAGAAGTTCCCTCTGGGGCTATGCTTTGTCCATCTAGCTCTCGGCACTCAATGTCTGCAACATGTGGGCCTCGAGACATAATCTCCTTAGTTACCCCTAGGTTGGGGGTAACGGGTCCAGCAGGATACTCTTCAACAGAAGAAAGTTGGGGAGGAAGCTAAGATATTGACAGATGAAGCAGAGGCTCAAAGAAGGTAAAAGGAAAGATTGACAGTTGAGGGAGAAGCAAAAAAGAAAGCGAATGAAAAATCATAATGGAGAAGACAAAGAAAATTAAATGAGACTTGGAGAAACTCATCAACTCCAAATATGGGCATAATGGACATTTTACCACAACAATATACCCCTATCATGGCCATCCTAGGTAATTCAACATTTTCTACATAAGTATTAAATTTTGATTATGCTTTTGTAGTTGTAGGGGATTATTACTACAAAAGCAAAACTATAAGCATTGAGAAAAGGTCAAGTAAAAGGAAGAGAGGAGAATCAATCAACACCCTATCATCCACAGGGAGGATTATTGATTAAAATACATGACATAATACAGAATACAATGCTATAGAGGAAACCTTTGATCTTCATGCATTCACATGAGAAAATGCATCGTCTATTTTTGAAGTTACCTTAGCATTATGCAATGAAAAAACTAAAATTGTTGAGCTGTAAAGGAGGTTGAACATACGCAAGGCCAATGTATCCATAGACATCCTCAAATCAATTAGGGGGAAAGATGAACTTCATAAGGAAGAGATCGAAAGGGTAGCGCAAGATACAAGAGATGAATTGACATCAAAGTTTGAAGGGGCAACTAGGACCGCTGAAACTCTTCACACAGAAGAACTAAATAGGGCTCTGCAAACCAAGAGAATTGAGTTAAATGCATAATTTGAGAAGCAAGTACAGTTATAACATGATCTGCACAATAAATATCCAAAGTCTATCAAACAAAAGTTGTTTGAATAAATGGAACAAATCAAAACTAAACATGCTCAAGAGGTATCCAGTATACAAATAGAACAAGTTGAATCCCAAAAGTTCATTGAGAAACTAGGCCACCAGATCCTAGGATTGGAATAGGAAAAGGAGAAGCTCCAGAAAGATTTAGAAGAAAAGAAAGAACAACTCTTACTTTAGAAGTTGTAAAAGCAGAAGCAATGGAGCTGAATGAAATACTAAAATTTGAGCAAAAGGAGTGTCTATGCCTCCTTAACGAAATGAAGATAGACAAGTATGATCAATTAAGGCTTATGGACCAAATAGATGAGATAAGAGATCAATATAAAAAGGAAAGATATTCCTTTGATAAATTCATCGATTGGCAATAATTGTACAAGAATCCCCCGAACACATTTCTATTATATTTCAGGAAAGAAAAACTAAAGGACCAAGTTTTCTTTGATACATGGAAACCTTTGTTGAAGGATATTTAGGATATTCAAGAGACAACAAAAAAAACATGCAAAAGTTTATGGGATCGTTCAAATGATCTTATTGAAGAATTTGGAATACAAGTAATTCCCCCTATTGATGAAGTAACACCAGCCAAGTTGAAAATATCTCAGATTGAGGAACACATGTAGATCAACCAGGTAAATATAGAACAACTGACTAAGGTGAATAAGGAAGTTCTAGAAGAATATTTTCTAAGGCCTTCCAGGCTAATCATAATGACCCAGAACTTTATTAAACATACAACACATGAGTTAAAATAAGAAGTTTCTACCAAGATTTGTGATGGAGATATGGACTTGGAGAAAATGCAGTCAAATAAACTAAATAAATTAATGGAAGACTATTCTCTCTGGAAGGAATATCGGGATCAGGGGCAAATGCATAAGACCTTATAATTACTTTAGTGTGATAATTGATATGTTTTCCTTATTTCCCTGCTTCTCAATCATAGATTGCATTGGAATGTGAAGAGCCATGTCCTGGACGGATTTTTTTTATGTTACATTTTTTGGAATGTAAATAGTCTCCCGAATATTATAAAAGGGAGAACTATAAATGAAAAAGGGATTTTGATTTTGATTGACCTAGACAATACTTTTACTATATGGTGACTTGAACAAGAGAATTCTTTGTTATTTTGGTAATGATCCAAGAGGATCTAAGGAATGCTCACAGAGGTCTTGGAGGAACCATAACAATCAGAGAGGTCCCATGGGATCCATAAAATCTCATAATTCAAATATCCTAAATTCTCTCGAAAATTCCATTAATGCATAGAGCTCAGCAATATCTTACCAACAATGAAAAAATTGCCTCAAATAGAGTTCATATGCAAAGGTTATGGATGGTCAAAGTTTGGTCAACTTGGAAAACGTCAAAGGGAAAAGTCAACAAGTATATGGAAATACTCAAGAAATGTGGCACAACAAGATATGTATCATTATGCAGCAACGCAGACCCCAAGAGAAAGAAAATGAACATAGACATCCTTGTGAGGTACTTCGCAGAGATGCAAAACCTTATTGTGGACACATGGAACATTACACCAGAGATTGTCAAGGAGTTTGGACAGGTTGCCAACTTTAGGGCAACGAGCCATAGTTTGTGGATGCAAGCAAAGGGAGATAAAGCCAAGGAATGACTACAACTCAACTATTGTGTCACGCATGAGGAAATACAAAGAGAGGTCCAAGAGTGGCCCGAGGAATGTGTTATCTCCTAAAATAGCACCATCAGTTTTGTCAATTTTAGGTGAGAGAGAGTACTTCAAAAATTTATTTCTAAATTTTTATAGGCTTGTTAGAGAGCCTATTGTTTGTAAATAAACTTGAAATAAACATCGGAATTGATTCTCTTTAGAAAAAGGGAGAGTTACAGGTTTCAATGGTTTAGGCAAACTTGTGAAGAGTTCATTAACCACCGAAAGCCTTGGCTTTCGGTGGTTAAAAGGGAAAAATAAATCCCGATTAACCACCGAAAATGTGTCAACGTGGAAAGATCAGAACCCATGTTTTCGCACGATCCAGATGTCAATTGGTGCAATAATGAAATGATAACCGCCGAAAATCAAGTGAATCAGTGATGTAAGGTGGTATAATTACTTCTGATCAAGGTTTGATGCCCTGTAGTACTTGTAAACCTCCACTTATCATTTCGAAGTTATATTCTTGCATACACAAAAATATATGATTGATCGGTTCGCTTAACTGTTTGATGTTTACGTGGCTCTCATAAATTCAAGTTCCAAGACTATCACCATAATCATTTCCCATTTAAGTCATTATTCGAAATCCCTTTGATTGAGCTATCAAGCCCGAGTCTTCTGTGATCCTCATTTATATCGTATATAGAATTGAGTTTTGGGTTATGCTATGTTAAGATTTTGTCTATCTCACAGAGGTCGAATCATCCCTATTCCCATGCCCATTATTTTTCCATAGATCTGAGTTCCCTCTTGAAATTGTTCTTATTGTCTCCCCTAGCCCGCAGGTGTGTTAATTTGCAAGACATGTGCAGTCAAACTCGGGAAAATGCAGAAGGTAGGACCAGTCCTGAGGACCGAATTGGATGGAACCTGGTATTTGGAGGCACATCTTGAAGTGGCTGACTTTTTCAAGCAGGTTGGATGTTTCTCTTACTGTGAGAAATTGGAGAACTTCCATCAACAACTATCAGAAGGCTTTTCTCTATTATACGATGGAAGGAGAGCCACCATTGGCAAGGAAGAGTTTATAGTGGATGATGCATCTATTGCAGAGATCACCGGTCTACCTAGGACAGGTGAGTGTTGGTTCAAGACTACTATACCAGTAGACATTGAATTCAAATCCTATCTACAACCTCAACATAAAACTCTCATCTAGAAGAAGGATATCCCAATGTCATTTCTGGAGACAAAATGGTAGGCTCTGTTGAAGGCCATATTTGCCTATATTACCTATGAAGGAAGGTATAACGGGGTAATTTTCTATCATTTCAAGATTTTAAACCACTTCACTGGAAGGTCACCTATAAACCTACCTTACTACCTTCATAAGGCACTCACAAAGATTGCTCAACAGGTTAAAGTTAAACCTAGCAAGGAAGCTAGCAGGTTATCACATCAAGGTTTAATTACTTTGATAGTTAAAGAATCTCTGAAGAAAAAAGAGGTTGACTGGAACTATTTCTTGTTTTGGAATGAGTTTCCCATTGATCTACAGTAAGATAATAAAGGAAAGAAGCCTGTAGCAAAGAAATCTCTTACTCCTAAGAGAAGTAAGAGGAAGAGAAGAGCCATCTCACCTCCAAAGGAAAAAACAGAGTCCTCTTCTGTCAAGCATAAGAGGGCCAAAAGGAAATTAAATTTTGGAAAAGAGGGTGAACAGACTGAGGGTCTTGCTGAGGGAGATAATCCTCTAAACCTACCATACAATGACTCAAAGCCAGAGCAGGATCCAACATAGAAACAAGGTGATGTACAGACTGAAAAATTGGCTGAAGCATACCCTAATCTACCATCCCCAACTCCGCTTGAGGAACCGAACAGACCCTTGGCAGAAGCATTTGCTAGTAGACCAAGACCAGCCAGGTCACAAAAGATAAACCAACTCCTTAAGAAGGTTTATGAGTTAGAAGTCTCTGAGAAACAAATCAACAAGAAAAATGCAGAGTTAGTTGATAAGAATGTGGAATTGTATGATATCAGTCAGGATGTCATGGATAAATATGATAAGACTCTGGAAAAAAATAAATTGTTAATGAAGAAGAACACTAAGCTGAACAGACAACTCAGACTCCTAAGACTTAAGATGAAAGAGACTCAGACTCCAACTCCCAAGCACTCAAGGTTAGAAACCCTAGCAGAATTGGCTACTTCCTTAGAGAAGGAAACAAAGCCTCCTACACAGCAGATTGAGGTTTCCATCCCTATACAAGGAGGAGGAGTATCACCAAAGAGACCTTGAACACTCATTGAAGCAACAAGGTATTTCAATTTTGCAATTTTGAAATTTTGGTGAAAGCTAAGCTTTCGGTGGTTTAGGCAAACAGGACGATTATTCATTAACCACCGAAAGCAGAGATTTCAGTGGTTAATACACCCATGATTCCTCTATGTTAACCAACAAAACCTGTCATTGGCCAGAGAAAGAGTATTTTTGCCCAGATCGAAGTTTTACTCGGCCAAATCTCCCGAAAAATCTTTCTAAAGATAGATATTGAATTATAATGTCCAATCTAAGATCCACTTTTGATGCAAAGGAGTTAGAGGAGGTGTTCAAGTTGATTTGGCACCTATTTTGGGGGCAATGAATTAGGGTTTATTTCCAAACTTGGCAAATTTGAATTTCATCTTCCTCAAGAGATATCAAACAACCTTGGAAAGCTTATCTGCACAACACAAAGGTTCTACATGATCTGAAGACCATAGAATGAGGAATTGACCTCATTTTGAGGATCTCTTCCTCTCTTTTTGTAAAATTGTTTTGACTTTCTATCTTTAGCATATCTGATCCATTCTTCTAGGATCTGAACTTTTATTATAAAGCTATAAAGTTGAAGATATGAGATGAACTAGGGGGGTCAATCTTGGATACATTTGGCTATTGTACTAGACTCTTATCTTGATAATATAATCACAGTCTTCTTTTGCTTTCAATGCCATATTTGTTCATGTACTTCATTATTCTATACTTTACTTCAGTTTAGTTCAGATTCTAAGAACTGTTATCTTCTTATTAAGCTCATGAACTTGAATTAAAGGACTTCTTTCTATCTTGTATGACCCTGCACATTGTTGTATTTGGTTATCTAGACTAGTTTTCTTCATACCCTGTACCAATTACTTTGTCTGATTATTGATTTCTAAAAGCATTGTCTTATTCAAATGCATGATAAGATCTCCTTTTCATTAGCCATTAAGTTATCCCATTGATCCAAGCATACCTAATTATCATATTCTTAAGTTATTAAGCATATTTAGCCTACAACCCTAAAGAGTTTCTTGAAGAGCTAACAAAATGGAAGGTACTGAAGATTCCAACTGCAGTACCTAGATCACAAACTCAAACGTAGGGAAGACCAACCCTAGTGCACCAAACAGGCACTAACGGGGCAGGAATCAAAAATAGGAGTGCCCAAGAACAAGGGGGGGGGAAGCACCCCTGCCAAGAAGAAATCACACACACAGAATAAATGACCAAGGGGCTCTACACAGGTCCCACAACACACAGAACAACCACCAATACACTCAACAAAAGAAGTGCACGTGAACGAAATAGAGGCAGGGACAGAGGAAATACCCGAGGTAGAAGAAACAGGCACAGGGACATAGGAAATCCTTGAGGAGGAAGAAAAAGGGACAGGAACCCAGGATATTCCTAAGGCTGGAGAAATAGGGACAACCACTACAGGGGATACCCGGTGACCCATTAGTCCCGAGCCATCAGCCACCTAGGAGAAGTGGCCAGGGGAGCACACCAGTGGTGGTCGAAAGAAGGAAAAGGAGCACAAGCCACAGATCCATATCTCACTAACCCCAGACGATGTGCAGTTAGTGGCGAAAACAGTCGAAGAGAGACTAGCTGAAGTATGGGAGAATGCGGAGAAGCACAGGGCTTCAATCACAGATCAAGTGTAATAGGTAAAAACTGCACTGGAGCAGTCAAGAATCGGGGCAACATAGGCACCAAAAGAAACACCCACATAGGCTAAGGAAGGAGTGTCAGTGTCTGAGATAGTTTCATTTGTAGCACAATTGAGCACCAATCATCATCACACTGGAGATGATGTTCATTGACGAAGAAACAATGCAGAAACCCCTCAAAGACATCGAGACGTTGGATGTGGCATTGGGAAAGATTCCAACAAAATTGTTGTACAAACTTCAAGTGAGCATTGCGCAAGAGATTCATTCTAGAGAAAGAGTGGATGCCACAAACCTACAAGTAGCCTAGATAGAGAATGACTCGATGAAGGAAGCCCTCAACCTGGAAGCACAACAAAAAGAGTGAACAAAACAAAAAGTGGAAGAGATGGAACATCAAATCCAGATGTTGTTTCAAGAAATTCTCGAAAACACAAACGAGGAGGGAGGGTCATCGAAAGAGAAGCTATGCAGGATAGAGCAGACTATCCAGGAATACAAGGAAAATACAAAAGAGTTGGAGGAGTGTGTCACACCAACTACTCCTTCAGAAGTCAGAGCGCAGCGAGAATAGGAGGAAACAACAACTGCGAAGGGCATCGACCAAAGCATACAGACAATCATCGGGATGTTAGAGAAGAGCACACAGCTATGGACTCACCTCTTAGTGGATGGGAGCCTCCAGGAACTCCAAGAGAAGGAAAATCAACTCCACGCAGCAATGGCAGAGGTGAAGCAACGACAAAAGAATGTGTCACTACCAAAAAATATCAAAATGATCACCGAGCTAAAGGCCTTGCAATTGGAAGAGAAATCACGGCAAGCATAGAAGACAGCCCCTAAAAGAAAAGGTGGAACAACTGGTCATGGAGAGTGACGCAGCTAAGAAAAGCATTAAGCAGATCGAATCTGATGGAGGAGAGATACTACAGTCTCCTATCACAGAGAATGTGTTCACCGCTATGGCCAACAAGAGAAGTCATGCTCAATAACAGTGCCAATGGATAATGGAAATGTATGACGCATTGCCATAGGTAGTAACCGCAGGAAGAAAGCAGTGACAGTTGCAAGACAGACAGTGACCCAGAACGAGTCACGATGTTAGTGTTGGGGGCATGTTGGGTGCAGGCCCATTTTGGGGAAGAGGCATGATGTGGAGGAAAGACAGTTGGAAAAAAAACACGAGAGGAACGCATGGAAGAAGAAGGGAAAGAAATAAAAATGAAAATAAAAGAAGAGAACGAACACGCACATTCATAGGCGAAAAGCGCGCAAGACCAACATGCAAGAAGATTTAACTAGGTTACGGTTTTGGTAAGAGAATGTAACGACTGATGAGCTAAGAATAGATATAAATAGACACTTGGGAGGTCTAGGGTGGGGGTTTTTGGTTTTGTTATGTGTTACTCATGTGATATAGAGTAACAGGTTGGTAACATGACTGTAATCTGATACCTTTTTGTAAGTTGTTGAGTTGTAGGAGAGAATAGTAACTAGACCTAGAGGGTTAGATCGTAGGCTGAGGATCGTAGTTCGATCTAGTTAGCCTCATAAAGGTCATGGAGTCTGTTTTATGAATGTATGAATGGATTTGTATTGCACGCATGCCATATATGACAGAACCATAATAAAAGAGATGAAGAGACAAATCTTTGTGGGCATAGCCCAGGAGGGGGTGAACCACGGTAAATCATGGGTTCTATGGAATGATTATTATTTTTGTCTTTGCTCTCAATGGTTAGATCTTAGATGAATGGTTTGATGACGTAGTTAGATCTGTGATTTACATGCATGAATAAGAAATGACAGAATAACTAAAATAGATGAATGATGTAGTAATGGACTGAAGATCACATAGTACAATCCCAGATCCCCACTCATTCCTAGGTTGCAAGCACCTGAGCATTTCATCCACCCATAGAACTATATCGGGTGAGACTGCGCAGTGCACTCTGTGTATTGTTTTGCCTTCTGGTTTACCAGGAGGGTTGATAGTTTTAGAGGCTTTGTTGGACCCCTAGTAGAACTGGACCTAGGTCAATCATGTTAAAGGCATAACTTAGATAAAGAAACCAACAAATGGTTATGTTTTCGGTTGGAACAACATAGGATTGAGTAAATGGGATTTGTTGAAGAGTTGTTAAAAGAATGTAAGATATGTGGAAGGTGGGTTAAAAGAATATTGAATCGGCCAACAAGAAGGTGAGAAGAATGTGTCGCTAGAATGGAATGTTGAGACCATGGAATTCCACAAAATCAGAGATTGAAATATGGCTGAAGACAAAGGAGCTAGAGTTTACGCAGAAAGATAACAGAAACCCTAGAGTAACATTGCACAAATATCTTGAGAAGTATGTGTTTATTGATCTTTATGAAGTCTTTTTTTGTGATTTTCCACACTTATTGCAGTAATGGATATTGAGGTTGAAGGATAACCACGCAACAAATCAGATTCGATAGTTAGAGTGGACATCAGTTCAGATCGCTCAGTTATAGTAGGTGAATAACAAATTCACCCATGCAGTAGATTTTTGGCTCAACGGTATTGTAGCAAGATTTATAATAGAATTTGCAGTAGATATCGCAAAGTCATACAACATAGCAGAGAAACAGTTTCTATGTGGGCATATAGGAGGGTATATTCGATCATTTTATACTTATATTAAGATATTTATCTATAACAAAGGTGTAATGACAATGGAATCAGACAACTAAACTTCCCTACGTGCATGGGGGAAGGGGGGAAGCACTGACAAAAAAAGGAGAAATGGAAGGAGAAATGGATAAAGGAAAGAAGGAGGAATCCTTGGACCCAATCATGATGGACGACGACTAGATCAAGCGGATCATGGTGACAGCTGGAAAGACGCGCAGTCGAGTGCCCTACCAATATAGGGTGAACACCAAGAAGAGAGATACAACCGCGAGGGAAGGCTTGGAAAGTGATTAAGAGGAGGTAGAGGATCTCCAGGCTGTGGAGCAGATTGAGGAAATCCTACACGCAACATATGAGAGGAAGACGAGAGGTCCAAGAACAGGAATCGAAGGCAGTAATCGTATCCATATTAATTTCAGTGTGGAACCCATAAGCCCATGTGTTACACATCAAAATTGCTAAGTGTCGCATTGTCCCTGTCAATCGTCGTAAGTGTCGCATCTTCCCTACAACTTTCGCAAGTGTCGCAAGTTGATCACTAGTGTCACAAACGATGTTCAGACATGATGCCATGATAACGACACTAAAGAGGCACTTATGACACCTCACATGACTGATTTGGAAGAGAGAAATTGGTTTACTGGAATCAAATAGATCTTGACACCTGAAAGAGACCCTGAAACATTGGTTTGGAGGGGGAACGCTCCCCTAATACAGCTGCAGAAGTGTTGACGCTCCTCTACCATGATTCAAGGAGCATTATAATGCCCCTCAGGCCCTTCTGGAGGAGCGTTTCTCATCTTAAGAGCACTGACGCTTTTCCAAGGCACACCAGGAGTGCTACAACGCTCTGATACCCCTTTTGGGGGAGCACTCCCTATTCTGGGTCAATTGTTAGCCCGTTGAGTAGAATGAGGGGGAGATAATTTGCGATTAGGAGGCAATTGTGCTCAAATTCTTGGTTTCATCAAAAGATCCCTGATCCAAGGAGATGGTTCCTAACTGGTTCTAAACATAACTCAAGAGGTTAGGCCCCTCCCAACCTATATAAACAGGCTCTATGATGGTGGAAAGGGGGGAAGAACTAAACATGTGAGACTTATGATCTTGGAGGAAACCGACAGTCAGCCAAAGAGAAGTGATCAGTGAAGCTGTTGTTATCCAGGTTGTGGATATTTCAAGCAAGGGTTGGACGAAGAGGACTTGACGAAGCTGTCGCATTCGCATCTATGATTGTAAGTACTGTTGTTGTTATTCTCATTAATATGACACGCTTGGCCTGTTTCTTTCTAGTTTGTGTCTGATATCACATGAACTTATCATTTATTGATAGATTTGTTTTCAAGATAATGTCAATGGAGTAGGAAGTGGTCGTATCTTGTTTTGTCCACAGACCTCAGCGAGGAGCAAAAGGATTGGAGCGCAACTCGGAGCGTGCAGGGACAAACGTCGATTAAAGGGTACTTCTGTTATTCTCGCTTCTCATGCATTAGGTTTAGATAGATTTTAAAGGAAGTTAGTGTCCACGTTAAGCATTTTTCTGTCTAAGGTTAAGGTCAAGCCTTAGAGGTGATCTACCTGTCCATAGGGAGATTTTCCTACAACAGAAACTGGAAACTCCACTGGGGAGATAGCCTCGAATCGAAACCTCTTGTTTGGATTTTTCTCCTCATTGACCTTGTTCTTCCCCTTGATTGTTTCAAACCTAGTTTACCCCTCTTTGATTAGTTTCATGAGCTAATTGGCTCCTTACCTTGTCACATTCATCATATTTATCAAGCTCAGATCTCAATTTTTGAAATTTTTTGACATTTCTGGGACTTTTAGACCCTGGCACCCCTGACCTAGTGTTATCAGAGTGCCAACGCTTCTAGTAGCCTTACACAGAGCGCTATAACGCTCTTTGCCCTTGGCAATAGAGCGCCAACCCATTTTTGGCCTAAAAACCCTCCACAATTGCATTTTTCAGGGTTTGCCTCTGTGGCTCTTCTGCTGAGTGATATAGTGAGTCAATTTGTCTTCCTTTTAGCTCTGGCATCTATCTTTTTGAAGAATAAATACCTTGTTGGTTGGATCTTGTAACCTTCTTCACCTCTTTGCATTGAGTTTTTCCTGTTGGGTGAAGCTTGAAACCTATGCATTGTTTTTCTCTTCTCTTCAATTGAGAAAAACCCTGGTGAAGATCATCAAAGGTCTACAGACCTCTGTATCTTGTTTTCAGTCAAGATCATTTGTTCTTCAACTCTTGTTTTTGGGTATGAAGTTTGCCTTTTTCTTTGATTGTTTCTTTTCTTTCATTTTTCGTTTTGACTACTACGAAGGGTGTATTTTTTGCGTGACTTTTTCTTAGGCTAGTTTGGTTGTCATTCATACCAAGAAGATAATTGGCAAAGATAAGAATTGTGTTGTATCGATCATCATTCATTCGCAAACAATTAAAGATATCTTTTTGATTGATTGAGCATATTAGAAGGCATTTAAATTTTTTTGCATTACATCAGGATTTGATTGAGAAAAAGAATTGTTTGAGAGCATTCTGTAGTTGTGCTTGTTAGTGAAAGAACTCTCTCTCTCCCTTAGATAGACGTTCATCGAAAGAAAATGAATGTTTATCATATTCGATGCATTCTTTGGGTTTGAGTCGTAACTCCATTCGTTTCACTTCCATGCACCCCTTTGCGTAAAGAACAACCATAAAAATCAACGCTAATTAAAATTTATCTAGAATTTTTTCTTTGCTAGAATCCTCCACCAACAGTAGAATAGGTGTAGTACTTTGGATTAGGTTGTGAGCATAACTCTCCAAAGTTGCCAAAACAAACATTAGTATCCTGAGTTAGGGAGAGTAAATCCAGTTATCGTATAAGTATGCCTGGGATCCCCCTCTCACACAGGGGTTACGCACGAGGTTGCATTCAGGTAAGCTACGAGGACTAACCCTCCGTGTTTTAACTGATTGTGGTGGTCGGATCGTATTATGGGGATCACTTTGAGGTAAATCCACAATTACTGCGTGGAATCTTCTTAGTTGGTTTCGGGCTTGATACCCTGCCCGTACGTTTGGATCGAACTGTCGACTGTTCCCGCCCAAGGGCTGACTGCAAATTGGTAACCTTAGTGGCCATAATCTTTAGGTTCTTACACAAGGTGACGGTGATGGGAAGTCTCACTGTACCTGGAGCAGACATTGGTCAAACTCACTTGGGCTCCTTGGAGGG
>JZKD02S0444110.1:46835-59087 GCA_000966675.3 Picea glauca | reverse complement strand
ATTTAAGGAGAGCGTTCATAAGGTATGTCCACTATCCATTTCTCTTAGTTCGTTCAATAATCTAGATCTAGGGAAAGAGTAGTATTCTGTCTCGTTTTGTTCTAGATACAGGTGGATCTAGGGAGATTGGTCTGTGTCCGCACTCACGAATTTATCCATTAACAGTGGGGAACGAAGGATATTTGGAAGGGATCTTTTGACATCAAGGCCACGGTTGTAATCTCTCTTTCACATTTAATATGATACAGTGATATGATTCTTTCCTATAAAGCTTGTTGTGTTTTATTGTATGATTCCTTTATCACATACATAGGTTTATATTGAGTTTATGCTATTACGATCACTTTGGTTGGTTGTGTTCTTTTGCAGGTTCATCATTGTATGAGCATTGGAATGGAGCTAGGATGGTAATGGTGAGAGGAAGCAACATTTAAATGGTATGTCACCCATCCCTCTTTGGTTAGTAAATTCAATATCTAAAACTTAAGGAAAGCATCATGTTCTGGTGTGTTTTGTTCTAGATCTAGGTGGATCTAGGGAGATCAGTTAGTGTCTGCACCTACTAATTTATCTGATAACAGCCCAGAAGGAGCCAAGTTTGAAACTTGAGATTCCTGAAGTGCAGAGAGTGAAAGAGCTGAGAGACGTTGATCTATAGGTGGACACTTGTCAATAGATCGTGAGCTCCGAGAAATTTGAAGTGGGGTTTTCAATTTGAGAACTAAAATCGTCGGAGTGCAAAGACCCAAAGTAAGATCTGGACCGTAAAGATCTAAGGGAGACGTGGCGCGAATTCATGAAATCCAGGTAAAGTCCCAAAGTGATTTACAACCACCAGATATAAGAGGGATGTGGTGTATATCCATGCATTCCGGGTAAATACCCAAAGTAATCCTCGACCATCAGATCAGGGGGGGACATAAATCATTGAATTATAGACTCCGGGTAAAAACCATTGGGAAAAGGTAGGTTTGAGATTTGAGATCTTAGAAGTCTGAAGACCCGAAGGAGATCTCGGTCATCGATCGAGAAGAGGGTCGTAGGACGATTGATTTGAGTTGAAAGGTCAAGCATCCGAAGGGGGAGAAGAACTGTTGATTGAGTAGGATAGGTGGCAGTGGATCGTGAGTTCTGGAAGATTGGAGTATGGAAGAAAGTTGGGTTTGAGATTTCAAAACCCCAATGTTCGAAGTTGTGAAACATATCGTAGTCGTTGATTTAAGGAAGGCATATCTAGTCTGTAGATTCGAAGGGCGCATATCTGAACCATCGATTCATACGTTATTGTCAAGATTGCGAGATCGATGATCCCATAGCATTGCGGGAATAGGAGTTGTGAGGAGTTTAAGATATTGAGGGCGGGCCGCAATTAAAACCATAGTTTCGTCAGGAGGACACATGGAAGCTTGAGGATAATTGCAAACCCAAAAGTAGTTTAACTCCAAACCGCTTGTGGGTGTGCCCGCAATCGTGTGGTCATAGCCCAAGGTCACATTCAAGAGAGGGATTACTTGAAAAGGAGCTATCGCTCAACACTCTAATATTTCACAGCAAAGAGAAAGGGAAGGTCATGGGTTCCATCGGACCTACACCAAGGAGTCGAAAGGGCATGTGTCTTGATACATAAGGAAACCATTAAGGTTTTAGAGAGTCGTCAGACTCAAGAATAGGATATCCTTTGACCAGGAGGTCGTGCAGCCCTACGGGGGAGTAGGGGGGATGCATCAGGTGGTATCAGAGTTGATATTGAATTTATTTGTAGACAACAAGTAAAGGCGAAAGGAGGTAAGTTGGTATCATTTGTGGTATCAAAACTTTAATTTATGTTTTTAAGTGGCACAGTGGAATCATGCCACCTAGAAGGCGTAGAGAAAATGCAGAAATGGAAGAATAAATGAGGCAACTCCGAATGAGATTAGATGCCATGGAAACAATGCAAATAAAATCACCAGACACTGGATATATCAATGAAGCTGAAAGTGAAGAAGAAGAGGTCGAAGAAAATGTAGCAGAGGATGCTGCACAAGATCTCTTAATAAAAGTTGTTTCAAAAATAGGAGCCAGAGCGAGAATAGAGGTACCGATGTATGAAGGTAATTTAGAAGTTGAAGAATTGTTAGATTGGGTATGTGCTATGGACAAATACTTTGATTATGAAGATATCAAAGAATATAAGATGGTGAAGCATGCAGTGACAAGACTGAAGGATCATGCAATGCTATGGTGGGATGAACTGCAAGATGAACGTAGGAGAAATGGTAAGCAGAAAATTAAAAACTGGGATAGGATGGTAGCCAAGCTGAAAGCCAAGTTTATCCCAAAGGATTACCAAATCAATCTGTTCAGAAGATTGCAAAACCTGAAACAGAGAATCTTATCAGTGAAGGAGTACATTGAGGAATTTTACAGACTAAACATCAGGGCTAGACAGAAGGAAAATGAAGATGAAAATACAACCAGATATATCAATGAAATGAGATACAAAATACAAGAGGATATCAACATGATATCTATTAGTAAAGTCGAGGATGCTTATCAAGTAGCCTTGAAAGCTGAAGAAAAATTGGCCATGAAGCAAAGACAACGAAGCAAAGGAGGAAACTCAAGTAGAGGTAAGGGAAATACCAGAGAGAAGTTCAAGAAGATAAAGAAAAACATAGTCACCATGAGAAAGGTGGAAGTTCTAAAGAAGGAAAACATGGAGGAAGAAGCTCATTTTCCAGAGGAAGAGGATGAGGGAGAGCCAAAGGATGCATAGTTAAATGTTACACCTGTGGAAAGGAAGGGCACAAGTCTTGGGAATGTCTCGAGAGAAAGAATGAAGGAGGAGGTGAAGCACACATTGTTGAAGCACACAAGAATGTGGAAGAAGAAGCAACAGAAGGAGGGAAGAACCTCATGATGAGGATGTTGGACAACTAAGAGGGGGGGGGGTGAATCAGTTGTTACCGTGCTTAAACAATTATGCTTCTTTTGAAATCTTTACAAGGAACTCAATGATGATCTCAATAATGTAGAGAAATAAACAAAGGCACATTTAGCATCAATCACATATATGAGAAAGACAAAAACAGATAATTCCCGAGGAAAACCATACAGGGTGAAAACCTCTTTTTCTTTATATGATAAGTATTATCTACATTCTTTACATTAACATACATATTAGCACCAACTCATTATGAGGCTACAACCTCTGTTTTTGCAAGCTCCAACTTGCTGAGAGCACCGACTCTCTATTTTCTCTAGCACCCACTAGAAGGAAGCACCAACCCCCTGGTTTCTCTAGCACCAACTAGAAGGAAACACCAACTCCCTGTGTTCAAGCACCCACTTGAACCTTTGAGGACACCAATCCTCCCTAGTACCTCCCAACCACCTTGAACAATAAAATATTTGTTACTGAAACTTATTACAGCGATATAAAATTATTCAATGGCTTACCAACCTTGTCGCTATTCTGTTACACTACTCTGCTCTGTCTGCATCAGTGTCTTCTGCACGCCTCTAGCACTTTCTGATCTTCTGCCTCTTATGCTCTAAGATGCATATCCCTTCAATGCACCATTCCTCTACTGTGCATTTCTACTCCTACGTTCTCCTCCTTGTCCACCTCTCTCTTCTCCTACATCACGACCACCCCTATGTCTTCTTTGTTCTGCATTCTTATAGTCTTTGTTGACTTTGCACATGCAATATTCGCAATGCCTTTGCATGCTCACTCCGCGTCAAATTCCTCCACAACTTCGAGTGCACTGTCTGATCATCATCGTGACTCTTCAACTTCTCTCGTGGTTCCCACCATGCGTTCAACATCATTGGGTGTTCTGCTAAGAATCCTCAACCTCTCTGGCAGTTTAGAATTCTCGTCTTCTCTGGCACAATCGAGCTTATGCCTTATGTTTCAGTTACATGCTTCAACACTCATCCATATTTCAATCCCCCTAACAATCATCTTGCTTCACTAGACGAAGCTTAGAGACTCTTCATCTTCTCTGGCAATCACACAGAGGTCTCTTCGAATTCTCTAGTAGAGACCACCAATGATTTCTAGCAGTTATACTACGACGTGCTACAGTAGCCCTCTGATCTTGTTCAAATTCACCTGCACCGTTGGATTGATTCCATGGGATTTTGCATTCATTTCAGCATTTCGGCATTTGGCAATTCAGCATTCGTGTGACCATGCATCTTGAAATTCCCAGTTGCGATCCCCGAAATGGAGCTTTGTTTCTCTAGCTCTTTCCTCCATCTCTCGCTGATGTGACCAAGGGCAGTAACCACAGCCTTATGCATAAGGCGCTTTCACGATTTTGCATTTCGTGAGTATAGATATGAGGCATCTTGACTCTCCAAGTCGCGATCCCCGATACCCCGAAATGGCATGGGATTAATGCTCCTGATCAACACTTGATCTGACAGCTCAGATCATTTTGCAATTTCACATATCGCGATTTCGACATTCCTGTGGTGAATGTTCTTGATGCTTCCTTCCAACTCTCGATCCGCGAAACTTCGAAAGGGAGTTGGATCAATGGTCCACATAACCCCCAAAGATGGATGGTTGATGGGATTTTGGTGTTTCACAATTCGACATTTCGAGACTCCTGATGCTGAGAGTTTCTTGACATCTCTATCTCCCGATTTCTGAAACTCCGAAGGGTGTAAACCTGCTGACGTCACACATGTCAAATACCTACCATGTGTCACCCTGATTCGTGACTTACATGTGCTTGAAATGTTGAATTAGTCTGACACTTGTCATTACCTGGTTGTGCCACGTGTTCCTAGCTAACGTGGTTTGCTGACGTGAGTTGGATCGACGGTCTAGATAACATCTTGATCTGACGGCTGCGATTAAATCGCAATATTGCATATAGCGATTTCGGGATTCCTATGGTTATTATTCTTTGACATCTTCAACTCTCGATCCGCAAAATTCTGAAATAGACTGAGATCAATGGTCCAGATCAAGCCTTGATCTGACGGCTCAGATTACATTGCGATTTCATATATCGCGATTTCGGAATTCTTGTGATTGATATTACTTGACATCTCCAACTCTCGATCCGCGAAACTTCGAAATGGAGTTGGATCAACGGTGCAGATCACATCTTGATCTAACGGCTGTGGTTAAGTCACGATTTCGCATATCGCGATTTCGATAGGTTAGGGAACCCCGTTCCTTTGACTCTCCAGTCAGCGAAATGTTGATCTATGTCCACGTGTCCTGCCTAAAGATGGACAGTCCTCCTTCTTTTGGGATTTTGTGAGCCCTCTACTCCTTGCACTTTAAAGAACGTGCAGGTTCTCCTTGATCCAATGGTGGTCGGACCCTGCGCTCGGATCTAACGCCCAAGATCTATCCTCCATATATGTGCGCTCCTCTTGTCAACATTGAGATCTGACGGTCATCTGGAATTCGAGATGGGATCCGACGATCACTGACACTTCTCCTCCGAGCTTACGCATCCTCCTTACTTGGAAGAATTTCTAAGTGTCAAAGGCCTCGACCTTTGATCTTCCTGTGATCCTAAGTACATTATCTCCCTTGAGATTTAGCCATGAGTTAACCTCATTACTGGTGCACACCTACACACTGCATTCGAATCTGTGCTATTTCCTCCTGATCTTACTTTGTTCTTATTTTTCCATCGATGCACACTCTGATCCTGCCATCAATGACAAGTGCATACTGCCTATAAAGCATGCCAACCATCCTCTGCACTATCTCTTCTGATCTTATAGAGCTTGCTCTGCAGCGTCTTCCCAAACTACTTCTGATTCCCATCTGTTACATTTTTCCTATACTCATGCCATCTTCACTGTTGTACTTGCTATCAATGACAAGCATAGGCTACCCGTTAAACATTTTCCAACAGAGGAAGATTCTTCTTAAACCAGAGAAGGAACCAGAGGAACCATTTAAGTGAACAAGTCTGTTTAGAACTACTTGCAAGTCAAAATATAGGGTTTTCAAGGTGATCATAGACAGTGGGAGCACAAACAATTTAGTATCCACAGAGATGGTGGAGAAGTTGGAGTTGAAGACAATTGCACATCCAAACCCATACAAGGTATCATGGTTGTAGAAAGGACATCAAGTAATGGTAAGTCAACAATGCCAAGTTGAATTTAAAATAGGAGGTTACAGAGATGAAATATTGTGTGATTTAATTCCTATGGATGTCTGTCATATTTTATTGGGGAGACCATGGAAATTTGACCGAAAAGTTATTCATGATGGAAGATAGAATACCTATACCCTAGAAAAGAATGGTAGGACACATATGGTGTTAGCAATAGAATACAAAGAGCAAAATAAGGAAGCTAGTTCAAGTATACTTCTCATGAGTGGGAAGGAAATCTTGAAAGAAGTCAATAAGGAAAATGAAATGCAGTTTGTTGTAGTGAGGAAGCCTAGAGTTATCCTTACAAATACTTCTGTGGAAGATTTGCCTAAAGAAATCCAGGAACTATTTGAAAACTTTGTTGACATAGTAGTGGATGAGTTACCACACTCATTTCCACCCATTAGGAGTATAATGCATCATATTGACCTTATTCTAGGAGCTAGTTTACCAAACAAAGCATCTTATAGGCTGACACCTAGAGAGAATGAGGAAGTCAAAAGTCAATTCCAAGAGTTGTTGGATAAAGGTTTAGTCAGGGAAAGTGTAAGACCATGCGCAGTACCAATCGTGTTAAGACCAAAGAAATATGGAGGATGGAGGATGTGTACAAATTATCAAGCCATCAACAAGATAACCATTAGGTATATATTTCCTTTACCGAGGATGGATGATTTGATGGACTGTTTGAGTGGAGCAAGCTATTTTTCCAAGATAGACTTGAAAAGTGGATATCATCAAATAAGAATGAGAGAGGGAGATGAATGGAAAACATAATTCAAGACAAATGAAGGATTGTTTGAATGGTTGGTCATGCCGTTTGGGTTGACAAATGCACCAAGCACATTTATGAGATTGATGAATGAAGTGTTGAAAGAATTCTAGGAAAGTTTGTCATAGTATATCTAGATGACATACTAATCTTCAATAAGACAAAGGGAGAACATTTAAGACATTTGACATTAGTGATGGAAAAGTTGCATCAAGAGAAGTTGTTGATAAATCTAAAGAAAATTTATTTTATGAAGAAGGAAATCATATATTTGGGTTTCGTGGTCTCTTCAAATGAATTTAAGATGGATTCGGAAAAGGTAAGAGAAATCAAAGAATGTCCATCGCCAAGCATCATATTTGAGGTAAGAAGTTTTCATGGGTTAGCAAGCTTTTATAGAAATTTTGTCAGAAATTTTAGTGGTATATGTGCACCCATGTTGGACACTATGAAGAAGAAACACAAGTCCTTCAGTTGGACAGAGGAGGCTAAAAAAGGTTTCAAGGTGTTGAAGGAGAAAATCACAGAACAACCAATTCTGGTCTTACCAGATTTTGGAAAAACATTTCAAGTGAGATGTGATGCAAGTGGATTAGCTATTGGAGCAGTCTTGAGTTAGGATAATAGGCCAGTTGCTTATTTCAGTGATAAACTGAATGATGCCAAGTAGAAGTATTCCACATATTACAAATAATTTTATGCAGTGATTCAAGATTTGAAAAAATGGAGGCACTATCTAATTCCTAAAGAATTTGTCCTGTACAATGATAACCAAGATTTGCATTTTATTACTAGGCAAGAAAAGTTGAATAAAAAAACGCAAAATGGGTAGAATTTATGCAGAATTTTACTTTTGTTATTAAACGCATTGTTGGAACTACTAACAAAGTTTCATATGCTTTGAGAAAGAGGAGTTTGATTATATAGGAATTCCAAGTGGATACCTTAGGGTTTGAACACCTCAAAGAGGCATATAAAGAAGACGCAGATTTTAAGGAAGCTTACGAGGTATGCAAGAATCCTTTATTGGGAGACATAAGCTCGTGGACTGAATATTTGATCCAGGATGGATTATTGTTCAAAGGAAGCCAATTATGCATTCTGAAATGCTCAATGAGAGATAATTTTTTGAAGGAGAAACACAGTGGGGGTTTAGCTAAACATTTTGGTCACAATAATACATTTGCACAACTGATCAATTCGTACTATTGGTCGACGATGATAATAGAGGTGAAAAATTTTGTGAACAAATGCAGAAACTGTCAATATGAAAAAGGAAGACAACAGAACACTGGTTTGTATCAACCATTACCAATTCCAGAAAGGTCGTGGGATGCAATCAGTATGGATTTTTTTGGGGGATTGCATAGAAATCAAAAAGGAAGTGATTCCATATTTGTTTTGGTGGACAAATTTTAAAAAATGGCACATTTCATACCATTCCAAAAGACAAATGATGCTACACACATAGCTAATTTATTTTTCAGAGAAGTGTGAGACTGCATGGATTGTCGAGGAGCATAGTCTCAAACATGGACACCAAATTTGTAGGACACTTTTGGAGGAATCTGTGGAAGAGGTTAGGGAAACATTTGTGTTGTAGTTCAACATATCACCCTCAGAAAGATGGACAGACTGAAGTAGTAAACAAGAGTCTTATAATCTTGTTAAGAAGTTTAGTCACTGAGCAAGGTCGTCAATGGGATCAGATTCTGGCACAAGCATAATTTGCATTCAACAATTCAGTGAACAGGAGCACTAGGAAAAGTCCATTTGAAATTGTGTATGGTATACAACCAAGAGGGATTATAGAGTTGAGAGATATGAATCAAGATGAGTTCAGAAGTGCTGGAACAAAGGATTTTGCAGTAGAAATGTAGAAAATCCATGATAGAGTCAGAGAACAATAACCATAAATACAAGAGCAGAGTTGATCAAAAGAGGAGAGAAGTTCAATTCGAGGTTGGAGATGAAGTTTTAGCTCATTTTATAAAATAAAGATTTCCAAGGGGAACATATAACAAGTTGAAAATGAAGAAGATAGTACCATGCAGGATTCTTAGGAAATTCGTAGCCAATTCTTATGAGATTGAGTTGTTAGACAATGTTGGGATATCGTCGATATTCAATGTTGCAGACCTGTATCCTTACAAGAGAGATGAGGCAGAAGAATCAAATGATCAGAAATAAGTTCAGAGGGAAGAGCAATTACCCACAGCAAAAAAACCTCAAATGGAGAAAATCATTGAACAGAGAGATGGAAAGAAAACCAGGAGGAAGATATATCCTGAATACTTAGTGAAGTGGAAAGATCAACCAATGGAAGATGCAAGTTGGGTTACAGAACCTGATATTTTGAAGCATGGAAAAAATAGTGCAGAAGCTCATGGATAGGAGTCCATGAAAATTGTTAACCAGAGGAGTATGATGCAGTAGCATCACCTTTAAAGTCAACAATGCACGCATGGTGGAAAACAAATGACATCTCAGCAATGATAGAATTTCAAATCAAACATTAAATTCATAATTTAATCGGTTGTTGAGATATTTTGTAAACAACAATTTAAAAATGTAACTTGTTTGTAAAGTCGTGAAGGAGTGTAAGAGATTGCAGATATGGAGTGTTGACTTTATCTGGCAATACCTGGTAGTTATTGTAATAGGATAAATTAGGTAATAGATTTGAGTGTGATAGGATAGATCTCAGATAGGATGAGGGAGCTCATGGAGCCAGTCCCTAGATAGTTTTTCATTGTTGTATTGTAACAGATAGACAGAGTAGAGAAAATGAGATAGAGATCAGAGAGATCAATATAATAGAGTAGAGTAGAAGAAACATTTTGTAATTTGTTTTCATGAAGGAATAGAATAGACAGAGTTGTCCCAAATCCTTGGACAATGTTCATTTGAGGTATTGATGAATGAATGTTATATTATGTGTATGTATTTTTATTTCAGTTCGTTCATGTATGATTGTTCGAGAGATTGACTGTATGAAGTTGTGACAAAAATGGATGAGTTTCAATTGTTTCTCTTCTGACACTCATATGCAAGGTGTGCAAATTGAACCCAAGGAGTGCGTCGACTGAGTCTCGGAGTGACTCAGAGAAGTTCAAAGAGAACAAGGGAAACTTAGACCAGGTTTAAGGTGTGCACAATGTCATGAAATGACCGGGCGATGAAGAACCTGAACCAGAGGAATGCCAGGTAGGCGAGAAGAATTTATTTCCAAGAAATCCTTCGATTTGAGTTATTGAAATCCTGAGAATGCAAGGTGTGCATGGGAGATTGAAATCATTTTAAGGACGAAAGCTCAGAAGAGATAACACTTTTCTTGAGTGTTGACGAGATCCCAGAGTCGGACTCATAGAAAGAAAAAATGTTCTAAATCTTTGGAGATTGATAAATCTTCCAAATGGGGAGATATCAGAAGCTCAAGAGGAGGATCGATTGTGATCGTTGGATCACAGTGAAGAATATCAACAGTCATCAGATCAGAGGAAGGTGCAAGCGCCTTATCACTTTGCATGCAGAGGAGAGATAAAACTCACAAGATTTGAGATCTGATATTCCTGAAGTCTGGAGAGCTGGAAAACCAAAGTGAATCGTAGTCATTCGATCAGCCGAAAAAGATCCGAGTCGTCATATCGCTCGAAGTAATATCAGGTGTCAGATTGATCAATTGAATCTGAGTCATCACATACCGTAACCCCAGGAGGAGCCAAGTTTGAAACTTGAGATTCCCGAAGCATGGAGAGCTAAAGAGACGAGAGCCATCGATCTATAGGTGGACACTTGTCAACTGATCGTGAGCTCCAGTAAATTTGAAGTGGGGTTTCTGTTTGAGAAATGAAATCGCCAGAGTGCGAAGACCCGAAGTAATATCTCGACCGTGAATATCTAAGGGAGATGTGGCATGAATCCGTGAACTCTGGGTAAATTCCCCAAGTGATTTACAGCCACTGGATCTAAGAGGGATGGGGCGTCGATCCATGCATTCTGGGTAAGTACCCAAAGTAATCCTTGATCGTCAAATCAAGGGGGGATACACGTTAGTGAATTATAGACTCTGAGTAAAAACCATTGGGGAAAGGTAGGTTTTAGATTTGAGATCTTAGAAGTCCGGAGACCCGAAGGAGATCTTGGTCATCAACTGAGAAGAGGGTCGCAAGACCATTGATCTGAGTTAAAAGGTCAAGAATCCGAAGGGGGAGCAGAATCGTTGATCGAGTAGGACAGGTGGCAGCGGACCGTGAGTTTTGGAAGATTGGAGTACGAAAGAAAGTTGGGTTTGAGATTTCAAAACCCCGAAGTATGGAGTTGTGAAAGAGATCGCAGTCATTGATTTAAGGAAGGAAGATCTAGCCCGTAGATTCGAAGGGCACGAATCTGAACCGTCGATTCAGACGTTATCGTCAAGATTGTGAGATCGATGATCCCATAGCATTGCGGGAACATGAGTTGCAAGGAGTCCAAGATATTGAGGGCAGGCCGCAATTCAAACCATGGTTTCGTCAGTTTGACAGGTGGAAGCTTGAGGATAATTGCGGGCCCAAAAGTAGTTTATCTCCAAACATCTTGTGGGTGCACTCACAATTGTATGGTCATAGCCCAAGGTCACATTCAAGAGAGGCCTTACCTGAAAAGGAGCTATTGCTCAACACTTTGAGATTTCACAGCAGAGCGAAAGGGAAGGTTGCGGGTTCCATCGGACCTTCACCAAGGAGCCGAAAGGGCCTATGTCTTGATACAGAAGGAAACCATTAAGGTTTTAGAGAGTCATTAGACTCAAGAAACAAATATCCTTTGACCAGGAGGTTGCGCAGCCCTACGGGGGAGTAGGGGGGCTACATCACGTCGACACCTATGCCATATTAGCAAGGGTGACATGTCCAAAAATATAAAGGGGTGCTAAGAAAAGTAAATTTTTGACACCTATTCCACACGAGAAAGGGTGACATGTAAACAAAGATAAATGGGTACTAAGAAAAATAAAAGTTTGACACCTATGCCATGTCAGCAATCGACTATCAAGAAGAAGGGTCGGTGGGTGATGGTTGGCTCGATAGTTTGGAAAGTATCCATAAATCAATGGTTCATATCGCTTTTGATTTGAGATTGATAGTGCAAATTACCACATAGGAAAGACTATCAATTAATTTTAAAACAAATTAGCTTGACACCTATGCAATGTTACCAAAATGATAGGGGTACTAAGAAAAATAATAGGTTGAAACTGTAAATTCTAACCTTGTACAATATCTACTGCAAACTGATATTTAGAAAAGAACAAAAAAGATACAATGGCAAATACAAACATTACACAGAGATTTTTCACCTGGAAACCCAAAC
>JZKD02S0444110.1:30661-46825 GCA_000966675.3 Picea glauca | reverse complement strand
TGATACATTGTGTTACATTGTTTACAATACAATATACATATAGGAGCCAGTGGCATCCAAAACCCTAACCCAATGACCTGGATTAGTCCAAAACCCTAATTCCTTAACCGGAAATTAGAAAACCATCGGCAAAAAACCATGTGCCGAAAAACCACCTAATATCATGTGGTCCTGGAAATATGTCATCCCGGAAATATGTCGGTCCGGCGAAAATATGTCGGCCTGAAACTGGCAAAAATATGTCGGCCAAAAAAAATTTTTTCGGGGGCGCTGCCCCCGAACCCCTGCGCGCCCAGCGCAGGTGCTCAAATGCTACTACTCATGCAAAGAATATAACACATACCCAATAGAAACCTATGAAACATTAGCAAAGAGAAATGGGTACTAAGAGAAAGACAAGTTTGGCACATGTGCCACATTTGCAAGGGTGGCATGTCAGCAAACATAAATGGGTACTAAAAAAATGAAGAGGTTGACACCTATGCCTTGCCAACAAGGGTGACACATCAACAAAGAGAAAGGAGTACTAAGAAAAATAAAATGTCAGCACCTATGCCATTTTAGCAAGGGTGAAATGTCCACAAATAAATAGAGGTACTAAGAAAAGGAAAAGTTTGACACCTATGCCACATGAGTAAGGGTGACATGTAAGAAAATCTAAAGGGGTTTTAAGAAAAATAAAAGTTTGACACCTATTCCATGTTAGTAAAGAGAAAGGGGTATTGAGAAAACGAAGAGGTTGAAACCTATTCCACATCAATAAGGTTGATACTTTAGCAAAGAGAAAGGGGTACTAAGAGAAGAAGAAGGTTGATACCTATGCCACATAAGCGATAGTGACATGTCAATAAAGATAAATAAGTACAAAGGAAATGAAAAGGTTGACACCCATGCCTTTTTAGCAAGGGTGACACGTCAACTAAGATAAATGGGTACTAAGAAAAATAAAAGTTCAACACCTGTGCCACATTAGAAAGGGTGACATGTCCACAAATATAAAGGGGTACAAAGAAAAACAAAAGTTCAACACCTATGCCATGTCAACAAAGAGAAGGGGTAACAATAAAATTATGGAAACTCAACAAGGGTTACATGTCAACTAAGACCCAGGGGTACTAAGGAAAAGAGGATTTTGACACCAATGCCATGTCAACAAGTGTGACATGTTAGAAAAAGAAAAGGGGTACTAAGAAAAAAAAGAGGTTGAAACTTATGCCTTGTCAGCAAGGGTGAAACGTCATTAAATATTAATAGGTAGTAAGAAAAATAAAAGGTTGACATTTATTCCATATCAACAAGTGTGACATGTTTGCAAGGATAAACAATGCTAATAAAATGAAACTTTTGACACCTTCTTCACATGAGCAGGGGTGACACTTAAAAAAATATAAAGGGGTACAAAGAAAAAGAAAAGTTTGAAACATATAACACGTTGGAAAAGTGAAAGGGGCACTAGGGAAAAAAAGAGATCGAAACCTCTACCATGTCGGTAAGGGTGTCATGTCTTGAAAGAGAGAGGGGTACTAAGAAAGAGATAATATCAACACCTATGTCTTATTAGCATGGGTGACAGGTTATCAAATATAAAGGGGTACTAAGAAAAACAAAAGGCTAACACCTATGCTTTGTTAGAAGGGTGATGCGTCAACAAAGATAAAGGGGTACTAGGAAAGACAAAAGGCCATCACGTATTCCATGTTAGCAAGGTTGACATGTTCGCAATGATATAGGGGTAGCAAGAAAAGTAAAATCTTGACACATATGCCACATGAGCGAGGGTCATAGGTCGACAGTGATAAAGGGTTACTAAGAAAAAGAAAATTTCGACGCCCATGCCACTTCAGGAAAGAGAAATGGGTACTAAGAAAAATAAGAGGTCAAAAACTATGCCACGTAAGGGTGACACATCAACAAAGAGAAAGGGGTACTAATAAAAAGAGAAGTTCGACACCTATGCCACATTAGAAATGGTGACATGTGAGTAAAGATAAATGTTTACTAAGAAAAATAAAATTTCAACACCTATTCCATGTCTACAAAGATAATGGGGTACCGAGAAAAGGAAAATTTCGACACCTATGCCACATGAGCAAGGGTGACACATCAACAAATATAAAGGGGTACTAAGAAAAAATAAAATTCAACACCTATGACACATCAACAAAGAGAAAGGGGTACTAAGAAAAAGAAGAGGTAAAAACCTATGTATTTTTAGAAATGGTGAGATGTCAAAAAATATAAATGGGTACTAATAAAAATAAAAATTTGACACCTATGCCACATTAGAAAGGGTGACATGTCCAGAAATATAAAGGGGTACTCAGAAAAGGAAACGTTTGACACTTTTGCCACACACGAGAGGGTGACTTGTCAACAAATATAAAGGGGTACTAAGAAAAATAAAATACTGACACCTATGCCATGCCAACAAAGAGAAAGTGGTACTAAGAAAATGAAGAGGTCAAAACCAATGCCACGTGAAAAAAGAAAAATGGGTCCGATGAAAAGAGAAGGTCAACACCTATGCCACATCAACATGGATGACATGTTAGAAAAACAAAAGTGGTACTAACAAAAATAAAAGTTTGACACCTATGCCATGTCACTAAATATAAATGGGTACTAAGAAAAAGAAGAGGTTGAAACCTATGCCACATCAATAAGGGTGGCACTTCAACAAAGAGAAAGGGGTACTAAGAGAAGAAAAAGATCGACACCTATGCCACATCAGTGACAATGACACATCAACAAAGATAAATAAGTACTAAGGAAATCAAAAGGTTGGCACCCATGCCTTGTTAGCAAGGGTGACACATCATCAAAGATAAAGGGGCACTGAGAAAAAGAAAAGGTCAACACCTATGCCATGTTAGTAATGGTTACATGTCTACAAATATAAAGGGGTACTAAGAGAATTAAAAGTTCAATACATATGCCATGTCGACAAAGAGAAGGGTTACTAAGAAAATTAATAGGTCAAAACATATGCCAACTCGAAAAGGGTGACAAATCATCTTAGAGCAAGGGGTATTAAGTAAAAGATAATTTTGACACCAATGCCATGTCAACAAGTGTGACATGCTAGAAAACGTAAAGGGGTACTAAGAAAAATAATAGTTCGACACTTATGCCTTTTCAGCAAGGGTGACAGGTCATCAAATATAAATAGTAAGTAAGAAAATTAAAAGGTTGACACCTATGCCATGTCAACAAGTGTGACATATTCACAAGGATGTAGGGGTACTAAGAAAAGGAAAATTTTGACACCTTTGCCACATGAGAAAGGGTGACACATCAACAAAGATAAAGTTGTACTAAGAAAAAGAAATGTTTGACACATATAACACATTGGCAAAGAAAATGGGGTAATGGGGAAAAGAAGATATTGAGACCTCTACCATGTCGACAAGCATGACATGTCTTGAAAGGGAAAGGGGTACTTAGAAAAAGAGAAGGACAAAACCTATGCCACATTAGCATGGATAACATGTTGGAAAAGATAAATGGGTACTAAGAAAAAGAAATGGTTAACACATATGCCTTGTCAGAAGATTGACACATCATCAAAGATAAAGGGGTACTAAGAAAAATGAAAGGTTGGCATGTATTCCATGTCATAAAGGGTGACATCTCCACAAAGATATCTAGGTAGTAAGAAAAGGAAAAGATTGACACCTATGCCACATGAGCAAGGGTCACACGTCAACAATGATAAAAAGATAATAAAAAGGAAAGTTCAACACCTATTCCACTTCAGGAAAGAGAAAGGGGTATAGTCGACAGTCGGGATCAAACGTATGGGTAGGATAACTGAGCCTGAAACTCTTCCATAGGACTGATTCCATATGTGTCAGTATCACTTAAGGAAAATCCCCCAGTATATGATCTCTCCACTATGCTTAATTAAGATTTGGAGGGGATATCTCCTTAGCTCTCCTTTACATGACCTCATGTTTGACTCCTGTGTTAGAGGATATTTTCGACTATACTTATACGACAGTTGGATTTGACTCTCCCTAACTTAGACTCCTATGTTTTTTATTTTTTTTTATTTTTTTATTTTTTAATTCTGGCCTTGGATAAATTAACTCTCCAACGTAAACCAAGGCCCTAATGCTAAACTTGTTTGTGAACCCTAGAAACAAAGTCTAGTACATTTTAAGTTTCGCGTTCATTTTAGTGCTTGTTTTTACTCAAAGGGTATGGAGTGAAACTAATGTTGTTTGAGACTCTTGAAAAAAAGAAACTTATAAGAACACTAGCAGAGAACACTTTACACTAATTCGTCATTGAAAAAGAGTTTCCAAAAAGAAAATGCATGAACAATCCTTCAAACCTTGAAATGAAACTTTTTCCTATGCTAGTATCTTTTTCTTTTTCAAATAACAATGCAAAGAAAGAAAGAGACCTAACTAGCGAAAACTAGGTATTTTCCTTTTCATATTCTTTCTACCAAATCAAGCAACATGCCTAAATAGCTGAGTTCTAGTAAGAAAAATATTTTCTTGAAAAGTTCAAAGACAAGGGAACCAGAGAAGAAAGACCAACAAACAAGCAGTTTTGTCTTTTATGTTGCTAAAAGAAATGAAATGCAAATGATATCTGATTTCCCTTTTTCTTTTATGAACAAAGGGAAGAAGGTAAAGAGGAAGAAAGAAAACAATCAAGAATCACTGAAACAAAACAATCAAACTAGAAACTCATCCCAACCCCACACGACTGACCTTTCGACCCATCTAGTAACCAAAAGAAATATCTTTCAGATAATTTCAAAGAGTTTTCAGAGACTTAACACAATAATCAAATAAAAATCAAACCCAATAGGCTCAGATTGTACTGAATAACCAAACCATATCCTCCAAAACTTAGAGAAGGGATAAAAAAATTATAATTCTTACATAGATTCACAACTGTGTACAATAGGACTCACGGACATCCATGGGTCATACAAAGGAAAATCATGGATATCCATGACTCATGAAGGGACAAAGCTTGGATGCACCAGTAAAACTTAAAAAATAAAAAGGCTGATCTAGAAGAAGGCTTCCATAATCATTGGACAATGTTTCTATATGGAAAATGCTTTGAAAATAAATCCTAGAAAACATGAAAATTTTCAGAAATCAAAGATAGCACAAGACACCCTAACACTTACCCAAACTAGGAGAAGAGATCTCTAGTATGGTTGTTGTTGGATGTATAGGATGACTCTGTTTCTACCTTATTTCTCCAACAAAACCCTTTTCACCATCGGCCCTTCTGGTAAACCAAAAGGCTACACCACACACATAGTGCACAACACAGTCTCACCCAAGATGGCTTATGGGTGATTGCAGGATGCAACTATCTATAGTCATGGACGGGATTGGGGATGTTATTTTTACTTCTACTTCTACTTTAACATGCATTATACCATAACATACATCAAATCTACTATTTTATCCATTCACTAACATCCATTCTGCATAATTATTCTAGTACATGCTGTAAATAAATGCATTCATTCATCTAACCATTCATTCATGATTGTAGAAACAAAAAGAAAAATTCAAACACATTACTTTGGTTCACCCCCCTAGGCTACATCCACAAATATCTTGTGATTTATTCATTCTTTTTTAAAATAGCATCATGTGCATTACATCATAGTTTAATACTGATGAGGCTGGCCAATGTCACACCAAGCTCCACGGCTTGTGACCTGACCCTCAATTATACTTCGAAATTGACTTCATATGAGCTCTGTAGCTCTTAACAATGCCAAAACTTTGAATCAGACTAAAAAATATGTTCAAATTACTTCGCTCATGCAAGAGTGATAATGAACTACTTCACCAAAGACACCTCAATATACCTCATACATCTTCTATTTATATTACAAAATGGGTAAAAACCCTTACATTATGACTTAAAAACCCTAATTCTAAGTGGACTCCACTTGTCCACATTCCAACTGCCTTCTACATAGTTGTTCTTCATCCTTTCTTTGACTCGCACTGATTTTCCTTCTTTCCCGGCGTGTTGATTCCTTTTCCCTTCTTTCACAATGCTCTTCCTTATTTTCTGGAATGCGTTGATTCCTTAGTTCCTCATTCCTCATTCATTGTGATAAACCCCAAAATTCCCTACACACTAACCTGTGGCTTGTCCTGAGCCACTCAGGTAGTGTGTGCCCTCTGTACTGATTTCTCCAATTCTAGGAACTGCTTTGCTATTTCATCCACTTGCTTCTTGGCCTGCGCACTTTTCTCTACCAAGGTCTCCACGAAATCCGTTGTGACATGCTCATTAAACACTTATATGCCTTCTGAGTGTGCATGTTTCATTCCAAATTTCTTTGTTTCCAGTGTTGTTAGCATTTTTTCTACTTGCTCTTGCAAGGGCTCCAACTGAGTCTGTCTATTCTTCCTTTCCTCCTAGATTGTCTTCACTTCTACTTGCAGGTTTTTTTATTTCTTGTGCAACCTTTAGTCTCATGTGTATGGGAATTGTCTTCTATCTTTGATTTATATCCTAGACGATGAAATTTATCTTTTCTTCCCTTTTATCCAAGTTCTGGATTCCTTCATCTTCTTCCAGGCTCCTCCAAAGCTACATGGTCTTTTCATAGAGCTCTGTTATTTCCTTGAATTCTAGTTCCAGAAGGTTTGCTTCTTTTGTTTCTCGTTGTTCCCTTTCTAACTTGACTTCTGGAGGTGTGGTTGGTGTTAGATTTCTAACCAACTCTACTATCTCTTGTTTGTATTCCTCCATTGTCTGCGTTATCTTCTTTATATTTTCTTATGCACTGATTTATCCTCTAAGTGTACTGTCCAGAATTGTTTGGAAGACTTCTTCAAGTATTTTCTCTAATCTATCTGCACGTCATTTTTCCTCTTCATGTTCAATCTGTGTTTCCTTGAGGACTATCTATAATACCTCTTTTTCTTCCTGGGTTGTCTCCAGGTTTGTTGCATCCGTCCTAGCTCTGGATTGAATTTCGTGTGCCACTCTTATCTAGAACTTATATATGGCCTTGGATGTTATCCTCTCCAATACCAAATCCATATATTGTATGTCCTTAACATCTTTATGTGCCATTTCCTAATCAATTTACAACATATCTTTAGTGAGGCTAAAACTTTGGCTTGCCAATGTTGTTAGTTGCACTATCTCCTCTTCATTTTGTGTTGGCATGGGATGAACTTGTGCAGTTTGTTGTTGTGTTGTTCCTTCATGTTGTTCCTTGGTAAATTGTATATTCTCTAATGCCTACTTTACCTTTGTCAGCTCTTGCATAATATTTTCTCTTTGTTTTTCAACATCTTCCTAGGTTTCTATGGCGTGGTCCTGTACCTTTTCTCCGACTAGTTCTGCATCATCCTCTGTTATGGTATATTTTGGGACTTCCTTGTGCACCTTCATTTTCTTCCATGTTCTACCTGTCTGTACAATCGTTCTCTTTGGTGACCTTGGATTTGTTGGCTCTATTTTTCCTAGGGTATCTGGTATATTTCCTCCTACTTGTCCCTCCTATGCAAGGATGTTCTCCTTCCTTTATGTTTAGCCATTAGTAGTCCTTCTAATGTGTGAACAACTTGGGAATAGTCTTCTTATTTTTTGTTTCACTCCCCCCTGTTTGCTTCTTGTTTTGTGTTGGGCTCCTTGTATTACCTACTAGGGTACCCTTCCTTTTTGATGAGCCTGCTTCTGTTGGTTGTTTTTCCTTTATTGGAAGTCCTTCATTGGATGCTTGTCCTTTGGTTGTTCTACTAGAACCTTCCATTATTATTGTTAGTCTTTCATTACCCATTGGACTTCTTATGTCATGAAGCAATATCTCATATGCAACCACTCCTTCTCTAGATCCCTTTTGGCCTGGATCCACATATTATGCCTCGATGCTTTAAAATTTTCTATCGTTTTGTATTCCTCCACCACCTCCGGTGGGATCACCCATGTTTCTGCCACATTTTCTTGGATTTCTTCAAGGTATGTCGCAAAGATGCTCGAATTTGTATTTCTTTCTTTTGCAGTAGTTGTGTGCCACAATGATTCATATTGTGTTGTGCAAAACCTTCCAGTTCTCTGATAGAACATGGTGTATTTGGGGTGCTTCCATCCCACTAATGTAGTCAATATAATGAGCCAAGAGTAATGAAACTTTGTCCCTATGTCTTGGGCATCTTTGCAATCATCTAAAAATATATTTAACAAGTATGGGGTCCAATGTAACACAATGTCCTTCACACACTTCTCGACTGCTCCTATTATGCTTGCTGGCACTTCCTCCTTGCAACACTTTTTGAGCAACTTACAAGCCATCAATTTAGTTTCTAGCCTTGTTGTTGGTTCACTGATCCCCCTGGATCCTCTCTCCTTGGTATTTTCATCAAAGTATTATGTAGGTTTCTCACCATTGGTTGGCAGGCCTGTTATCTTGTCTATCAATTCAACGTCGATGGAAATTTATGTATCTATCCACAAAATACCTCCATGTACTACTTCTAGTAACTGTTTAACATAGTTATTTACATCATTTCCCCTGCCAAAGTGAGAGATATCCCATAGGTTCATTATGCATGTATTATATAGCCCTTGTATCCACTGTTTAGGTTCCATTATGGGTACTCCTGTCATGTTGACCCCTTTTCTTTCTAAGTATACCTATTGCACAAAATATGGGAATTTATCTATGTCCTTTATATCATGGTATGAATAGTGCAATTTATCTACGCATCCAAGTAAATCTGCTACAACCTTTACTCATGTTGGTATGCATGGTAACACCATTTTTACCTCTGGTTGCTTGTGTGGGGTTCTCTGGACCTGTTTTTTTCCTTTCCCCTTTCCTGGTGCACTTGAGAGCCATGTTTCTTGATACGTTTTCTCTTCCTCCTCCCACTCTCCACCAAACTCTTGTTGCGTCATGATTTCCTCTATTGGTATTTGTTCCTATTGTGCTTGTTTTGCAATAGATTGAACCCTCAGTTCATTGGATTTCGTTTGTTCCTCATCTCCTTCTTTTGCGTGTTGGACTATTTCCACATTGGGTTGTCTCATTAGGTTTTTATCTACTGTTGTGTTTGGTGGTTCAATATGCATCTATTCTTTCACAGGGGCTAGATCCTTCCCCTCGACCAATGTAGGACTCATAGGTTCGATGACTAGGGAAGGAATGGTGTCGACATCAACCACTCCCTCTTTCTGCATAGGGTTTACTACTTCTACTGCAAGATCTTGTGGCAACCTTGTGGCACTTTGTGTTTTCCTCGCTATCCTGGTAGGAGATCTGAATTTAGGTGGTGCCATATTGCTAGAATATAAGTGGGTTTGCTTCTAAAATATCACTGTCGACTTGTTAAATCACTGGTTCGCTCCTTTCTTTTGGCTACATAGCTCTATGTTTGCTCGAATTCACACTGTGGCTTGTTGAACCCTAATATTGCTTCTAAAGTGTTGTCATAAATGCTCCAAATCTTGCCAGAAATGCTTCAATTATTTTCATAAATGTTTGTTTCATGCCTTCTTTTTCTAGTGACCGGTTTTTCTTTTTCTCGTATGTTTCATTTTTCCAGTGCGTTGTATTTTTCTATTGTGATCTATCTCTGGCGCACTAGTATTTCCTTATGTCGTATATATCCTGCGTGTAGTATCTTCACTTATTGTCGCCTGAACATTGTCTATTGTGCATTGTCATTGTCAATTATATGTCTATCACTTATTCCTCTAACTACTTATTTTTTACTTTTTCTTCATTTTTCCAGTTTTCTCTTCCTTTTTCTTCTTTTAACTCCTATTATTTACAACATGTACAAGTCTACTTGATGCGTTGCAACTACTTAGGTTTAGTGGACTGACTGTCCCTATACAGTTTCAGTCGAATACCATTCACCAGTCCTTGAACTTCCTTGCCTGCTAAGTTTTGCAGTTGTACAACACCTCCATCTATGACAAACTTTATCTAGTATGGCCCTAGCCAATGCATTCTAAGTTTCCCTAGGTAATTCAAATATTTATTGTCATAGAGGAGAACCAGATGTCCTAATTTTAAGTTCTTCTTCTTAATATGTCTGGCATGCCATTCTTTTTATTTTCCTTTATGTACCTCCTGATGGAAACCCGCTATGATTTTTTCTTCTTCCAATTCCATGAGTTGAGCTAATCTTTCATGTGCTGCACCTCTTTCCATCATGTCTTTAATCACTGCAATGCACATAATTGGTATCAGATAATCTAGGGGAACTACAACTTCTTGTACATACACCAATATAAAGGGTGTATTCCCTATTATCTTCTTGCATGTAGTTCTATAAGCCCATATCACTACTGGTACCTTCAAATCCTAGTCATCTCTATTCACATTACAAATATTTGTCAAGGAATTCTCCAATATCTTGTTAAACGCTTCAATAGTTCCATTAGCTTGAGGGTGATATGGAGTGCTCTTCTGGTGATGTATCTTGAACTCTTCCAACATTGCCTCAATTGTGTTTTTTGATAAAGTGAGTCCCCTAATCACTTATCAATATTCTAGGACATCCAAACCCTGTCACTACATGTTCAAATAAAAATAATGATGCAGTCGCTGCGCTACAATCCTTCACTAGTGTTGCCTCAACCCATCTGGTCAAGTATTTTGTCACTATAATAATATATCTGGCTCCTGATCTTCTTGTTGGTAGATTAATTGGACCTAAAAAATCTAATGCCCACTTATCAATTACTTGTAAAGTAATTTGAGGTCTTAGTGGCATATCATGCCTCTTAGATGGCTTCCCAACTCTCTGAAAAAAAATCACACTTATGACAGTATTCCTTTGAATCCTTGTAAATTTTTGTCCACCATAATCCTGCGCACAATACCTTCTGTGTGGTATCTTTTCCTATGTAGTGTTCTCCAACAATCCCTTCATCTGCTTCTCCTAAAATGATAGTCCTTTCATGCTCCATAACAAATCTCCTCAAGATGTTATCTACTCCAAGCTTGTATAAATTACCTGCAATCAATTAGTAGTTTGCAACTCTGACCACAAAATTTTTCTTTTGCGCAGTAGTAAATTCTCTTAGTGCAAATCTTGTACTCAAAAACTCAATAATGTCAGCAAAATACTCATCAGCTATCTATACTGAAAACAATTGTCCATCTAGAAATTTGTCTTCCAAGTTACTGGGTTCTTCTCCATTAGTTATCATGGATAAGTGATATGGTCCTCCATTCAACCTACCAGGTTTCACCACAACTTCAAAGTCAAACTCTTGGAATAAAAGTAGTTATCTACATATTATTCCCCCCAACACTAGCTTATTGACTAAATATCTAAGAGCATAATGATCTGTAAACATATTGAAATGTTTCCCTAAAAAGTAATGTTGTATTTCTGCAAAGCATATACCATAGCTAATCCTTCCCTTTCTCTAATGTTGTAGTTATGTTCTAAATCTGATAAATTCTTGCTTGCAAGTGCAATAAGATGATCTATATCACCTTATCCTTGTTGGGTCCATACTTCTCTTAATGTTATTGCAGATGCATCCACGTGCACATGAAATTCTTTTTCCCAATCTGGAAACACTAAAATCGACACAGTAACCATTTTCTCCTTCACAATATCCAAACTTTGTTGGAATTCATCATTTCACCGATACTTAGTGTTCTTCTTAAACAACTTCTCCATTGGCATAGTAATATGTGCATATCCTCTTATGAACTTCCTGTAATATCTTGTATGGCCAAGTGTACTCTTCAACTGGCGCACTGACTTTGGTGGTGGTAAGTTTACTATGACAAAAATTTTAGCAGGATCAACCAGCAGACCCTTTTTACACACCACGTGTCCTAACAAAATACCAAAAGGTTCAGAAAATACATTTATTAATATTCAATGATATCTGACACTGTTTACATCTATCCAACATCAGCCTTAATACTTCAACATGATCCTTCAATAAACTAAAAAAGGTCCAATCATCCAAGTAAACTTCTAAAAACATATGATTAAAGTCCTTAAAGGAAGACACTAATACCCTTGAATAATTTGTTGGCGCATTCTTAACCCAAATGGCATAACTGTTTACTGAAATGATCCCCATTTTGCAGAAAATGTAGTCTTATGTCTATCTTTTGGTGCTATCCGGATATGATGATATCCTGAAAACCCATATGTAAATGAATAATCTTCTTGAGCCTCTACATTCTAAAAAACTTCATCTATAAATGGGGTAGGAAAAGGATCATGTAGGAAAACATCATTCATTTTTCTCAAATCTACACAAATCCTAATCCGTCTTTGCTTCTTTTCCTGTACTACCATACGACTGATCCATTATGATTCTTCCATAGGTTCTATGACACCGACCTCTAATATATTGTCAAGTTCTACCTTTACTTTCTCCTTGCATATTGGGTTCAACCTGTAAGGTCTCTATCTTATAGGTCCAAATTCTCACTTCAAAGGGATATTCATCTCTCCTAGCTCTCATGTTAATCCATTCTTATTTGAAAATGTCACTGGAAATAAATCACTGTACTCATGCATTGATTATGTGATTCTTTCTACCATTTGATTATCCCAATAATCTTCAATGCTTGCAATCTTTGGTTTTTCTGCATTTCCAATGTTTACCTTTTTTATCTTCAGGGGTGCAGCATAATATTTTGAATCTAGCTTTGGTCCTTCTATTTCCCTTTCTCCTTCAAGTTATGAGATCTAGATATTGCGTGGATTATCTTCTACTGGATCTTCTTCGTTTGTGACATGTTAACAGTGTAGCAATTGTTTAATTGTATGTCTAGTCTGCTTCTGATATGTTGGGGTTATTTCAAATTCTATCTCTTCAAATATCCTGTCTCTTACCACTTTCAGTGTTGTATCTATCTCTGGACTTTCATGCTCAAATGAAAGTGTAACTACAAAATTTTGTTGTATCTCTTCCCAATTCATAGTTTCTCTGCGTTGTTCCTGTTTTGTGTACCAGTTCGTTGGGGTCCCTTCTAATGTGTGAATAAAATGGTGTGGCCATTATTCTGGTGGTACTAATCTCCATTGAACCATACACTTATCCACATGTTCTTTAGGTTGTCCAAATCCCTGATATTTCTCCAACACTTTGTTATCTTTTTTCTGCACCGAATCTTATGTGTAGTAACCTTTTGCACTGAAACTAGTTTTTGATATTCTCCTTATGTGTACCCCACCAATGTGAATGTGTAGATTTCAAAGAAATATCTAATATTGGTAATCTATGACTTTCTACTACCTCTAATTCAAAATTCATTAAAAATTATTCTAAATCATTCAGACCATAAAACGTAGGAGGCTCTCTTACCTTTGAACCAATCCATATCAACACACACATCATTGTGGCACAGCTTCTGGTGGATAATTCATGTAGTCATTTCTACCAGGTCTTCAATCCTGTGTCAGAGTCTAAAGCACAAGAACTAATACTCCTCCAACTAAGCATGCCATCTGTAGTTGGGTTGATATAATCATCTTTGCACATGGTAGTTCTATATAACTAATTTACATCTTCTGTAATAAAATTGTCTATTGCAGGTTCCACATACGTTCCTCCTTCTAATGGATCCAATGGTGCAATAATTTTGTATTCTCTATATTCAAAGATCATCTTCCTTGTCTTCAAATTGACAATGGCATGGTTATAATAGCCACGATGCGCACACCATCTAGATCTATTAGAATACATTTCAATCTTCCAATTGGCACCACTTTGTGTTGATTTGCTAACTTCAACTGAATAAGTGAATGCCCCAATTGAGGTTCTCTCATAGCTTCCCAGGTCTTCTTTGGCAGAACATTGACTTCAGACCCTAAGTCTAGTATGATATCCCCCATATTGAAATATCTTATGTTTGCATTCAACTTGAATTCCCTGCTTGTTATGCTCTTCTTACAGACCTGATTCGCTCTGTTTACCCCTTCTTCCCCATAATTACACTTTTATGACAAACTCTGCAATACCTGTAAATAATTTTGATCATTCAACAATTTTACACATGACCCCAAAATTTTTCTTAAGTTACTTGCTCTGGAGTCTGCTCTTTGTTGGTCTGGTTAAATAATGGAGGCATGCCATACACTGTTATGTCATCTTCTGGTTTTGTTCATGAAGTAGACGTAATATTTTCTTTCAAGATCTCATGTCTAGCTTCTTTGAATATCTATTTCTCTTTGTGCACATCAAACTTTTGTTTAGGCGATGTATTTTTCCTAACTCGCTGGTACTGATCCTGATCCTTCTATGTTGCATCTTCTCCTACCTTGGATCCTCCTCTAGTAATTATGTTGATCTACTTACCATCCTCTCTTTTTTTTCCACATCAATCCATTGTACGTTCTGATTGTTTCGGTTCCTCTTTTCTTGTATTTTTACTAAAAGTGTCAGAAACTCTTTTGTTTCATGGTTTGTTGCATGACAATACATACATGTTGTAGGTGGTTGTAGGCAATCTCTTGCATAGTGCCCTAGTTTCTAACAGTTATGACAAACTACTAGTCCTTGAACTTCTCCAAAGCCTCTTCCTCCATAGACTCCTCCTTTGAAGCCTCCTTTGTTGCCCTGATTATCTTCACATGGTGTATTATACTCAGGTCCTTGACTGTACTTCAACTGTGCATTATTGTACTATGGTGGCACTACACACTGTTGCAGTGGTGCTCCAAACTGTTGCGCATTGTTTTACTATGGTAGTGGCCGAAACTACTGTGCAAGAATATATTGTGGCTACTGCACATTGTTATACTATGCCTACTTCATAGGATTTCATGTTATATGTTCATCCTGCACTCTGTATGTATTTGAAATTATTTCTTTCATCATCTGCAAGGTTCTACAATCCTTTTCTTCGTGTACAATTGACTTACAAAAGTTACAAAATGTACTCTTCGGTATTGTCTAATACTTCTGAATCAGGGGGAAATGATAGGGATCACGCCCATGTGGTTTTCAAATCTCACACCATGGTCCTCCTGAAGATAAAGGGTTTGGCATACCCACTCCAATATAATACACAAATAATGGACACTCAATCTTGTGATTCCCTTCAGTTCTGCATAATGTGCACCAAACAACTTCCCATTTCTCCTTACCTTTAATCTAATTCAACTAAAATGTTAAGTTCTTCAGGTCTTGCCTCAACTCTTCCACAACTTGATTTGTCTTCTTATACTGATTTTCCTCTCGCTGTAAGGATGCTTACAGATCCTTAGCCTGACTTTGGAATTGTTATTGCCTCAAAGGATACTTCAAGTGTGGAAATAAAGAGTTAACAAACAAATGTCTATGTTTCATATCAGTAATAAGGTACTTTAACTTACCTTTTAGCCTCTTGAATTTTTGGTCCAGTTCCCAGACTAATTCTCCCAATTTCTACTTAATCTCTATCATTTCATTCATGAACTGGTCCTCTGATCTTGGTTTCTAGAATTCATTTATTAATTGCCTATTTACCTATGCTACAGTTGTAGGCACTCCCGTTGGATTATTTGTTGTGAGACCCATGTACCAGTATAATGCGCAGTCTCTAAATGTGATTTCCAACTATGCAACCTTTGTATCTTCCTCTATGATTTTCTTTACTTCCCATATCTTCTCACATATAAGAAAATGTTTTTCTAGGTCATCTGACCCATCCCCTCAGAACTCTGGTAACCTAATAGTTGGATGTTGTCCTACCATTGTGAAGTTTTTTGTACTATCACTTCCGCACATTGTAGATACCTGACTGCTAGTTGATGAGCTCACACTTTTGCTTGAGTTTCCACTGGATCCACGTCCTGTAAAAATTCTTCTACCACTAATCACTTGTTTGTTAATCGATTTTTCTTCTTCATATGTCCTAGTCGCACATGAGGTTGTGGGTTCCACACTAATTCAGATATGGAATGGAGAGATTTCTTCTATGTTGGACCCATGACCTCTAGTTTTCCTCTCATTTGCGGTGTGCAATATATCCTCAATCTTCCCCATGGCGTAGAGATCCTCTGTCTCTTCCTCATCATTGTTCAAGCCCTCTCGCTCGACTACTTCCCTCTTCTTGATATTCATCTTATACTAGTAGGGTCGTTCGATGCACATCACATCTTATTTCCTTATGATATCCTTGGTTGGTTCATCATCCATCATGATGGGGTCCATTGCTTCCTTCTTATGGATACTCTC
>JZKD02S0444099.1:7617-17619 GCA_000966675.3 Picea glauca | reverse complement strand
CATAGTGCCTTGTACATAGGTGTGTGGTGTGAGTGTGATTTTGTTTTGCATATATCATATCCAAAAAATCTAAAAATATTTTCCTTTTTTGAGATTTCGCTATGTGTTTTGACCTTGGAATCTAGTTTACATGTGCTTTATAGGATTCTAGGGACTTTGTTATGAATATGGTGAAATCCACTACACTTGAGGTATATGCTCCTAAATTGGCATATAGGGATATGTTTTTCCCTGCATTTGTTCGATTGAGTCTACGAGTGTTCGAATTCATCTCATCTATTAACACTCGCTATATTGTACTAGGTATTTTGGGTTCCAACATCATCATTGGTGGATTACATCGCACCTGTTAACGATATACATCAATGGTAAGTGATCAAATAGTTTATACCATGCTTAACTTCATCTCATCTACTTGCATGTTGTAGATTCACACCCCTAGGGTTTGGGATGAAGACCTTGGGTTGGGGCCACATCATTCCTTTACAACATCCCCTCCCAAGTTGCGATGGAATTATTCATGAGTACTTTAGAGATCACTTGGGTATCGAGTCATCTCATTGATTTTTATACTATGACATAGATCCAAATGTGTACTTGGTTGTGGCTATGCTCTTACTTGTGACATGGATCCACATTGTATTCTTTCATGGCCATGTTCTAGTCAGTTGCGTCATGAATGGATCATGACCAGGTCTATTACTCCCTAATTAGTATTGGTTACAAATAGATATGATCAAGGCTCAGATTTCTTGTAATGTGACCTCAAGAAGCTTGTTATTTTGAGTGTCTAAGACTTATCCACCATCGTACCTCTATCTTCCTATATGTTGGGGGTCTCTCATGGGAAAAGGGGAGGAAAAGAAAATTATACTATCGAATTGATCATAGAACTTGGGAAAGGATATTGGAAAGAGCTTCATCAAGTCATTTGATTATAAGATGCAAGCCTTTTATTTTATTAATAGAAGATGCACATGACTTTCGCCTCTGTTGAATTGTATATGGTTATTATGATTCTTATAGAGAGTTAATATTTTCATGGTTTCATGTTATATTATTAGATTTGTTGTTAATTCATACATGTTATATTTGATCTTGTGAGAGGTATTCGTTTGTGCTTATGTGGGTGTAGGTTTATTTTTGTGAAAGTGAAGGACATCTTCAATGAATAAAATAACCAAGGAGCATGTAGGGAAAATCGTCGAATTACAAGTAAGTTTCGTATTCCATTACCTCATAGATTCTTCCATGTGTGATTCAAATATAATAAATTCTATTGTTTGTATCTCTATTATGTCTTAGGTCTAGGAAGAACCTAAGGGAGATAACTCTTGCAGGGAAAAATTATCCTAAAACAATTGGGAATTGTTTCATTGATGTATGAGAAAAGGGAAAGTACACTACATAGAGGCTCTTTCCGATGAGGAGGAATATTGTGAGGACGAAACAACTCACATACATGATAATGGACAGATAAGTGGCATGGAAGAACAACCTCATCTTGAGGTTGCATAGGAGAAGTAGTTGTAGGAGGGGTTCAAGAGAGTGACCATTGCCACACTTTCATGAGTTCCCAACTTCTACACCTTCAGGGTCAGAGGCATTATGTGGGGTCAGAGAGTTACAACAATGACTGATGGTGGGGCCACCCACAACTTCATTGACACAACACTTGTCAATACGAGACATATTTCGGTAGAGGATTTTGAGGGGTTCAATGTGGTGGTAGAAGATGGGTACAACATCACATGTTCTCATAGGATTAGGGGATTAGCGGTGGCATTGGGAAACTATACATTGATTGATGAATTTTAATATGTGGTGGATTTGGTAGACACCCATATGGTGTTAGGTGTTCAGTGGTTGTATTCACTGGGGGATATCCACATGAACTATCATAACATGAGGATGGAGTTCAGGCACAAGGAGGGTCATATAGTTAGTCTAAGAGGTATGTCAAGAGGGGTTCCTAGGATCATGTCAAATAAACACATGGAGGATATTTTTAGACACATGGACGTCGCTTACACAACAGAGTGCTTGATCACCATGAAGAAGCTATCACAATACCACCAACACTACCATGTGGAAATAAAATTGTTGCTTGGGAAGCATGATAGAGTGTTCGAGCCATTACCATAAGGGAGACCACCCGATAGAGGATTTGCGCATGTCATTGAGTTAGAGGAGGGGGAAAATCATGTGATCACCACACCATATAGGCATCCGAAAAAGTTCAAGGACGAGAAAGAGAAGGCCATACATGATTTGCTAGAGATGGGTTACATTAGGCATAGCTCCAGTCCCTTCACTTCTTCAATGGTACTGGTGAAGAATAAGGATGGCATGATGAGGATGTGCATCAACTACAGGCCATCGAACAAGAAGACCATCAAGGATAGGTACTCCATACCCATGATTTTTGAGTTGATAGATGAGTTTCATGGGGTGGTCTACTTTTCAAAGATTGATCTTCGATCAGGGTACCATCAGATCTAGGTCAGAGAGGAGGACATCCACAAAAAAACACTCATGTGTCACTACAAGAATTATGAGTTTTTAGGCATGCCCTTTGGGTTGACTAATGCACTAGCTACCTTCTAGTCATGTATGAACCATATCTTCAACAAGTAGTTGAGGAAATTATTATTGGTGTTCTTTGTCAATATTATGATCTACAACGAGACTTGGGAGGAGCATATGAGGCATGTGGATTAGATTCTCAACATTATTTAGGAGCATTCACTTTTTTACAAGGAGGAAAAGTGCAAGTTTGGGCTGACATAAATCCTCTATCTAGGACACATGATTGGTGTTGAAGGAGTAAAGGTAAATCAGGAGAAGATCTAGATGATCTTAGATTGGCCCACTTCTAGATCACTTACAAAGTTGCATGGGTTCTTCAGGATATGCATATATTACAAGAATTTTGTGAAAGGATTTTCACAACTTGGTGTGCCATTGACAAATCTCACCAAAAAAGGATCTTTCATATGGTCAGAGGAGGTGAAAGCATCATTTGATAGGATGAAGAAGGTGATGAGAAATTTCCCAGTTTCATCATTTCCAGACTTGTCTCAACCATTTATGTTGGAATGTGATGCATCCAGAGAGGGGATATGAGAGATGTTGATGCAAAATTGACACCCTATGCATTGGCCAAATTCAAACAGTACCTGGTAGGAGGATGATTTGTGGTGAGGATTGAACACAATAGCCTGAGTTATTTCTTGGAGTAGAGATATTTGAGCGAGAGGTATCAAAAATGGGTAAGTAAGTTGCAAGCATATGACTTTGATATTGAGTATTTAAAAGGAAATAAGAATTTAGTTGTTGATGCCCTTTCTAGGAGACCTACAACCTTCTCCATGATAGAGATCTTAGCAGACTGGAAGTCCATTCTCTTGGTGGAGTACTCCAAGAATACATTCTCCTATGAGATGATGGAGGGAATTATTCAAGATGAAAGGTACATGGTAGTGGATGAAATTATCTACTACAAGGACATAATATATAGTGTCCCTGAGTCCACACTCAAGGATAAGACTCTGAGGGTAGTACATGACACACCACTGGCAGGGCACATGGGGTATCTTAAGAGTTACATGCAGGTGAGGGAGAGATTCTCTTGGAAGGGTCTCAAGGAGGATTTTCTACAACATGTGAGGGAGTGTGTGACTTGTCAGCATAACAAGTCAGAACTTACACATCTTGTAGGTTTGCTTCAACCATTTCCTATTCCAAAGCAGAAGTGGGGGAGCATTTCCATGGACTTCATTACAGGGTTGGTGAAGGTACAAGGAAAGGAATGTATCTATGTGGTGGTAGATAGGTTGACCAAGTATGCACACTTATTTGCTATTCCTTCATAGTTTAGCACATATCAGGTGGAAAACATATTCTTCAGGGAGATGTTCATATTACATGGTCTTCCGAGATACATAGTCAATCACCGAGATAACATGTTTCTCAATGAATTTTGGTAGGAGTTGTTCATGTTATCAGGGGCAAAGTTTACACTGAGTACCAACTATCACCCTTAGAAAAATGGGTAGAAAAAGATAGTGAACAAGTGTATTAAGGGATACCTATGGAACTATGTGTCAGGAAAATAGAGGGCACGGATAAAGTGGTTTCATATCAGGGAGCACTTGATCCATGGGATAAAAAAAATGATAAAAACAAAAGTGTTCAAAATTGATCGAAAATGGATTCATTGCATAGATTTGATCCTCATGAACCCAACACAACTTGAATGGGTTCAAATGAAGTTAGTATGAGGGAGTTATCATGTTCTGTCTGTTTTTCCAAACATGCAAAATTTGATGACTGTACATTCTGTACAGTCCGTACGTGGAAGTTGACCGTACATCCCATATGACCATACAATTGATGTGGCAAGGTGACTTGTCAGGCTAATGTGGTAGGTGATGATTTGGTAGGAAGGACCATGTAAAGGTATGATGTGGACCAACCAGTGGTCGACACGTGTCAGTTTAGTGGAACAATATATGGGTGTCACGTGGCCCACTCAGGTGTCTCCACATGGCACCCCCTCCATTGGTAAAATGTTTCGGTTTGGATTCTCGAGAGTCAAACCTATGACCTATGGCAAGTGGAAAACTCTTCGCGTAGGCCGGGCCACCATCCCACCTACTAGTTATTTCTTAACCCATAACTACACGTATTTTATTTGAATTTGAATGTATTTTTATGTGGGAGGAAAAAAGGTCAGGGCATGGACCTAGCCCTGGTCACACTATACCACATCTGCATACAACCACAAGTGAAATTTTGGTGGGGGACTAGCTGACAGTTATCCCAGCGCCCAACCACATGGCCCATGTGGCCGACACCTCCACCCTTTTAGGCTCTAATACTGGTACCTGTGCAACATTTTCACCCATAATCTGAAATGGCATGTAGATCTAGGTTTTGGTATAGAAAAACACACATAGGTCGGATTAACATGAAAATGGGTGAATTTTGATGAGCAGGGACAACAAGTTATTGGGGAAAACTTCCAGGAAGTGTATTTTCTTCAATTTTTGGCCAAACCAGGTGCAGGAAGAGCCCAACTAGGAGTTTTTGGACATTTTGGAGACATTGGAGCCATCTATTTTGCATTTTGAGCATTGTAAAGTACTTTTTTTTAACACTTTTATCATATAATAAAAATGATCCATTGGAAGTTGGACCAGGAGATGTAGCCCAAGAGAGGGGTGAACTCCTTTATCATTTTGTTGTGTTATGTGCTTATTTTGATGGTTGTTTATGTATGTTTATGTTGTTCATTTTAAGTATAAAAACTCAATATTTTCATGTGCTTGCAACTTACACTAATTTCCCAAGAGACATACATTTTCCACTTGCAAATTTGCATACACAAACATTTTTCATTTTCAAATAAACATTGCTACAATACCACTTATCATATGTCCATCGGGATGAGTCCATTCAGGGAATTGTATGGTTATGATGCCCCATCATTTATGGACTTGGAATTCAGAGAGAGGAGGCACCCCAAGGCAAAATATTGGTTGCAGGAGAGCCAGGACATCTTGAGAGTCCTGAAGGAGAACATACAAGTCACTCAAAATCAATAGAAAATGTATGCATACAAGCATAGGATGGATCATAACTTCGAGGTTAGGGATTTGGTCTTTCCGAGGTTGCAACCATACAGACAATCCTCACTGAAAAAGAGTGGGATAGAGAAGCCAAAGCCTCATTTCTATGGACCATACAGGGTTATCAGGAGAGTCATAGAGGTAGTATATGAGTTGGAGTTTCTAGAGGATAGAAGAATCCAAAACATATTTCATGTATATTTCCTCAAGAAGGCATTGGGTCAGCAGGTCACCACTTCAGTAGATATTCCTCCACTGGATGAGGAAGGACAATTGGTTTTGAATCTAGAGAGGATTTTTGATTTCAAAGATAGGAGGTTGAGGAATAGAGTCATTAGGGAGTACCTGGTCATATGGATAAGTTTTCTCGTAGAGGATGCTACTTGGGAGGGAGAACATACCTTATAACATCCTGAATGGGAGTTGCTTGGGGACAAGAAATATTGGGAAGGGAGGACTATGATGTCCCCGTCCAATTGATCATGATGGACGATGAATTAGTAGTTTATATGACTAAATCATGAGGGAGAACATATGTCAAAGAGAGGAGGCCGAGGAATAGATTCATTAGGGAGTACCTATTCATATGGAGAGGTTTTCTTGTAGAGGATGATACTTGGGAGGGAGAACAAATCTTACAACATCCTAAATGGGATTTTCTTCGGGAAAAGCAGTCTTGGGAAGGGAGGACTGTAATGTCCCCTTCCAATTGATCATGATGGAGGATGACTTCGTATCCTATACAAATCTCGCAGGCTATAGTTAGTGAAGAAAGGGGAGTCAAGGAAGTTTATTTAATGTCACTAGCTAGGAGATGTTACATTCTAAAGTGACATTAAGTAAAAAGATAAATTATTAATTACTTAAATATTAAGAGGGAATAAGGGTCATACTTGATTTGGTAAAAAAGGGGAAAGATATAGAAGGCTTTAGAGACGTATAAAGGAAGGGTATCACTTCACCTTCCTCATTATGATTTGCTCTCTTATTTGGAGTGCTCTCAGAGCCTGGGTTTTCGTTGAGATTTTGGAAAAACCCTTCCATTGTTGGTTTGGTTTCGGTGGTGCAACATCCACCCTAGCTAAACAAAAAGGGGGATCCATCCAAGATTTTTGATGGAGCTTCATTTTGTGATTAGTCCTCACTTTATTGTTACAATGATCTGCTTTGAGGGTTAGTGGCTCACACTTGGAGGGTTGATTTATCATATTTTGTAGACCATGGAGATTTGTGGCAGTCATGAGGAGACTCATGGGGTCTAGGGAGACCGTTGAGCGTTATTAGGAGAGTGTAAACCCTTCCCATTTGTTGGTCATGGAGAGTAGGGGGTCGTGGAGGCACTAGAGAGGGTACCAACCCATTTGGAGGATCCACATGGGATTAGGAGAGGATTGCGAGCCCCAATCTGGAGAACCATGAAGTACAAGAGGGTCATGGGGGTCTTATACAGATCACTGGGATGTTTTGAGGAGGGTCGAGCCTCTATTATGACATGTTTGTGTGGATTGGAGGATCAAGGAGGCATTAAAGAGATTGAGTTATCTTGGCAAGGATTGTTTGCAGAGTATTCATCTTCTAGAAGAGACGTGGCACCATTCCCAGGTTTTCGTTTGAGTCTTGTAGTGTTTATTGTTGTATTGCAGCTGTTGTAACATCCATTAGAGATCCATTATTATTGTATTTCATATCCCATGCATAATAAAATTCCATGATGTCTTTTCTATTTTTATGAGTACTGGAATATATGTTATATGTTTGACGAAACACCAATAATAAGAATGCATGCAAAATGTTTGTGAAATTTTCCAACCAAGTAATAACATGAAAACACATATCATGCAAAGTGTTTGACAAAAAACACACAGCCAAAAAACATACATTGGACAACCAAGTATCAATATCCTAGCATAGTTCCATTGGGGATACTACACGCAAGAATAGTCAACATCACTGAGGTTTATCGCTATTTGTCGATCGAGCAAAATAACTATGTCATAGAAGGTCATGGTACTACGCATAGAAGTAATGCCCATGTCCTCTATGAGAATCTCCCATCTTCTATTGAGGCACATGATTTTGTCTACATGAGCTAAGAGTGCTAAAACGAAACAATATAAACAAATCCAAGTGACCATCATTGTCAAATCAAAAGAGAAATTCATGAAGAAAGACAAATAATATTGGGAGTTTATAATCCCAACGAGAGCTTAATGTGGTGATTTTGTGTGCATGAAGGTGCCATGAAATAGGGATTGTGGTATTTATCTTGCATAACTGAGTCGAGCATTGCAATGAAACAAGGATGCGTGATGGAGCTATGAAATTTAAATCTCTGTTGCAATGATTTTTTATGGCATGAACTTTATGGATGGATAGATACTATTAGAAAAACAGGATCATAGAGCAATAAAAAAACAAGTGCGGAAATAAAACACAGAAGATACACAATATAATAGAGACATGGATATACATGGTTCACCCAGTGTGGGCTTCATCCACCAGATAAATTGTTAGGTCCTTCCTTTATTATTATCCAACAAATGAAGGGATACAACCTACAACATACCCACTGTAACTTCCTCTTCTTTCTCTCACAGTATCCTCACTCAGAATACAATATTCACAATGATGCATAGCTGCAATAATTTTCCCTCATAAAAGAGGGTTGCCTTCTAGGGTAGAAACCCTAACATAAATTCTACCATCAGATATGCGACCTTATAATGAACGGTCCAAATTTACAATGAAATTACAATATACATTTACAAGACAATTTTTCCTTTGGGAGCTTCTCCCCCAAACCCCCTTCAGGGGCCCACTTTCTCCCAGACCCCAAAGAGGGGGTAACCCCCCTTTTCACTCTCCCTCATGGAGGAGTGTACTTTCTTCCAAGGTGTAAAGTCTTAATGGGGTATAAACACGGCTGAAAACAAAGACCTATGAATCAGGAAGATAATCAGGCTCCACAGACAACAATATCCCACTTGGAGACTGATCTCAACAACTCCACCGCTGTTGTATCTGCTGGATTATGAACCTTCTTGGACCTGGAAAATTTTGCATCTTCATATTCATTCTTGAATACCAAATGAAATTGAGAAGGAACTCAGTTTCTCCCTGGTTACTCCCTTTGTTAATATGTCTGCAGGATTATGGCTGTGTATCTTTTCCAACTTCAAATTTCCATCTTCCAAGACAGATTGTATGAAATGGTACCTGGTATGTATATGCTTAGTCTTCGAATGGAAGGCTGAGTTCTTTGCAAGATGAATGGAACTCTCATTTTAACAATACAACCTGTTATTCTCTTGCATCTTTCCCAATTCCTCCATAAACCTTTGTAACCAAATCATCACTTTACTAACCTTTGTAGCAACAACATACTCTACCTCTGTTGTTGAAAGTGAAACAACCTTTTGTAGTTTTGAAATCCAACTTACTATTGTTCCACGTATAGTAAAAAAATACCCCGTGGTGCTCCTCCTACTCTCTTTATCACCTTCCAGATCTGAATCAACATATCCATGTAGAATAATGTCTGAACCTCCAAAAAATAATGCATGAGTAGCAGTACCTCTCAAATACCTGAGAATCCACTTTACTGCCTCCCAATGTTCTTTACTTGGATTGTTCATATACCTGCTCACAACTCCACTGCATGTGCAATATTTGGTCTTGTGCAAACCATCACATACATCAAGTTTCCAACTGTTGATGAATAAGGGACCTTGGACATGTATTCTATCTCCTCTTGTTCCTTGGGACACATTTCCTTAGTTAATTTGAAATGGATGGCCAAAGGTGTACTAACTGGTTTTGCATTCTGCATTCTAAATCTCTCCAATACCTTCTCTTTTTATTCTCATACCGAGGATTTTCTTTGCAGCACATAAATCCTTCATCGCAAATTAATTAGCTAATTTCTTCTTGATCACATTTATATCCTGCATATTAGACCCTGCAACAAGCATGTCATCTGTTATAACCCTATATTTCATAGTATCACCTGGTGATTGAAATTTCTTCCTCCAGTCATTTTACCTTGTAAATATTATTTCATTATGTAAATGATTTACAAAAACAAAAATAAAAACAAAAGCAAAAAGAATAGAAAAAAAAATAAAAGGATAAAAATAGAAAAAAATGAAAAGAGGGTATAAAAGAAATAAAGAAAATAAAATTAAAGAAAAACTAGAAAAACTAGAAAAATATAAAACCCCATCAAAAATAAATTTAGTTTGAATCATACTGTCGAATCATGATCAAACTCTTTAAATTTGTGTTGATAGGTTAGAGAATAAGTTTGGTCAAATTGTTTAATCTTGGCCAAAGTAGTTAGGTTAGAGTAATAATTAATCCAAGAGTCTAA
>JZKD02S0444055.1:0-17619 GCA_000966675.3 Picea glauca | reverse complement strand
TTATATTTTGTATTCTATATAATCCTAGCCTCATTATACTCTTTTTATCCTTCTTTCAATTTTATTTATTTGTCCCTAAGAATAAATGTAGTGTCCATTGAAATTGAAACATTTCGAAAACTTACACAATCTAATTTCCAAAAAATTCAAGCATTATTAAAACTAATTGTGAAAATTTACACACTCGCCATAACACAATGTTTGAAACATATTTATTTATCCCTAAGAATAAATGTAGTGTCCATTGAAATTGAAACATTTCAAAAACTTACACAATCTAATTTCCAAAAGATTTAAGCATTATTAAAACTAATTGTGAAAATTTACACACTCGCCATAACACAGTGTTTGAAACATATGGTTACTAAAAATGAGCAATCTAAAATCATATATAGAAATAACAATATATTTCATATATTATATAGTAGCAATAATATATTACATAATATGAAAAATGTGTGTTTAAATCAAAATTATATAAATAATTTATAAAAACGCCATATAGTTTTTATAAAATATAATTTGTGTATGCTTTTATATACAAGTTTAGTATGTACACATTTGTATGTTTAGTATGTACACATTTGTATGTGATAATGTAATATAAATGGAAAAAATAATTAAATTTAAAAACCTTATTTTATATGAAAAAATAAACATTTATACTTTTATAAATTTTCAATCAAACTTAAAAAAAAATTGCATATATTTATTATATATACTTGGGATAACCATGTAAATGAGTAACATTAGTTCTTTTGGACATACATCACCCCTTCCCTTTATATATATAAAACATTTTTAATAAGCGAAACTTGAAAATCATCTCCTCTTTGGCTTTGTTCAATGCATGGAAATCTATGCAAAATCTTAATATTGGTTCTTTGCATTAAGAATTGTTTTAGGGATTGCACACTCATTTGTTTATTGAGTTAGTTAAACTCCATGTTTACTAATTTATTAATTTCATCGTTTACTTAGTATTAGATAAGATGGGAAATTTTTGTTCTAATTAGTTTGGCATTTTTTCTTTTTAAAGTGGTTCACGGTACTGCTTTATCAGTTTGTTTACGTAATAATTTATCTCGAAATCCAGAGAACATGGGGAGGTCAAGAATTTTCGGAATATTGAGAGCTCAACATCAAGAGAACGACTTGTCACTTGCAGGAATTGACCCTAGATGGGGGAAAACACCCCTCGAAACAAACCACTCGAGTTTGTGGCAGACAGGTGGCGTAAGATCCACAACTTCGGAAGTTTGTGGACAAGGAGGAGGAGAAACAGCCAAAGTAAATCTTAGTCATTGATCTGAAAGTGGACGTGTGGCGCCAGATCTAGAACTCTGGGTACGGAGCACTCCAGAGGAAAGCAGAGGATGAAAGTGTTGAAGTCCCAAAGGAGATCTCGAGCATTGATCGAGGAGGAGGTCAAAGGACCATTGATTTGGTCTTGGTTGGAAAGAGCTGAAGTCCCGAAGAGAATCAGGGTCATTGATTTGGAGGGGATGCATGGTAGATGATCTATCACTTCGGGGAATTCACTCTAGATATTTGTGTGAGTGGAGACGTGAGAACTTTCGAAGGCTGGAGAGATGGAGTTCATCAAAACCGTCTGATTGTTGAGGACAGGTGTCAATAGATCTTCCACTCCAGAAGATTGTCGTATGCGGAAAAGCAGATAGTTGAGAGTTGAAACTCCAGAGGGCCGAAGAGTCGAAATCAACTATAGTCATTGATTTGAAAGGGAGCTACGTGTCGACAGATCGTGTAGATCTAGGATCATGTGTGGAAGGAGAATAGATAGCAGTCGTTGATCGTGGATCATCACCAAGGCATTGGAGATCGACAGACGAGCTGGATTGCGGGGCCATAACTTGCTCGGATGTTAAAAATATGAGAACGGGCAGCAATTTATACCACGATTTTAACAAAGTGATGCGTGGTAGCTGGAGGTGAATTGTGAGGCAAAAAGCAGGTTGGCCTAAAACCACTCTTTCCCACACCCTTAATCACAGTTTTACATGAGGTCATATCCCAGGGTCATATGAAGGAAGGGGCTAGCGCCTGAAACTTAGATTTTTGGAAGCACGCAGGAATAGCCCACGGGTCTTTCAGGACCTGCACACATAAGGAAAGGGGACTTGTGTAAGATTAATAGGGGTCTAGTAAAGGCCCGAAGAGTCAATTAGACTCAGAAGATTGAAATATCCTTTGACCGAGAGGTCAGAAAACCCCACTAAGGTGGGGGCATTGCGTCGAAAGTTCTCAGGGAAGGAATAATCATGCACAGTGATCACAGTGAGAGCACAAGAAGATTTAGGAATCCGGGAAGAATTGAAGACTTATGGGTTTAGCAAGGAAATGTTTTATAGGGAGAAAGAAGTTGCTTCAATTTCTATGGCAGCAAGTTTGTTACAGCGTGTTGGATCAGCCAGAGGAAATAATGCTTGCATGTTTTCAAGTGTTGTTTGTGAGGTTGTTGCATAAGGAGGGAAGCAACAGAAAGTTGAAGTGTTGGTTATAAGTTTGATAAAAGAAGCATGAAAGCTTCTATTGCCATCAAACATTCAGGTAGGACCATCCATCGTCAAGGAGGAAAGGTGGCATAAGATCCACAACTTCAGAAGTTTGTGGACAAGGAGGAGGAGAAACAGCCGAAGTAAATCTTGGTCGTTGATCTGAAAGTGGACGTGTGGCGCCAGATCTGGAACTCAGGGTATGGCACACTCCGGAGGAAAGCAGAGAATGAAAGCGTTGAAGTCCCGAAGGATATCTCGATCATTGATCGAGGAGGAGGTTGAAGGACCGTTGATCTGGTCTTGATCGGAAAGAACCGAAGTCCTGAAGAGAATCAGGGTCGTTGATTTGGAGAGGACGCATGGAAAATGATTTGTCACTCCGGGGAATTCACTCTGGAGATTTGTGTGTGTGGAGATGTGAGAACTCCTGAAGATTGTAGAGCTGGAGTTCATCAAAACCGTCTGATTGTTGAGGACATGTGTCAATAGATCTTCCACTCTGGAATATTGTCTTACGAGAAAAAGCATATAGTTGAGAGTTGAAACTCTCAAGGGTTGGAGAGCCAGAATCAACCGTAGCCGTTGATTTGGAAGGGAGCTACATGTCGACAGATCATGTAGATCTGAGATTGTGTGTGGAAGAAGGATAGATAGAAGTTATTGATCGTGGATCACCGCCAAGGGATTGGAGATCGACGGGCGAACTGAATTGCGGAGCCACAACTTGATCAAATGTTAAAATCTGAGAGTGGGCCGCAATTTATACCACAATTTTAACAAAGTGATGCATGGCAGCTGGAGGTGAATTGCGGGGCGAAAAGTGGGTTGGCCTAAAACCACTCTTGCCCATGCCCACAATCATAGTTTTCCATGAGGTCAAATCCCAGGGTCATATGAAGGAAGGGGGTAATGAAAAAGGGGCTAGCGCATTAAACTTGGAGTTTTGGAAGCACGCAGGAATAGCCTGCGAGTCTGTCAAGACCTGCACACAGAAGGAAAGGGGACCTGTGTAAGATTAACAGGGGTCTAGCAAAGGCCCGAAGAGTCAATTCGACTCAGAAGATTGAAAGATCCTTTGATCGGGAGATCAGCAAACCCTGCTAAGGTGGGGGCACTGCGTCGAAAGTGCTCAGGGAAGGAATAATCATGCACAGTGATCACAATGAGAGAACAAGAAGATTCAGGAATCCAGGAAGAATTGATGACTTATGGGTTCAGCAAGGAAACGTTTTAAAGGGAGAAAGAAGTTGTTGCAATTTCTGTGGCAGCAAGTCGGTTACAGCTTGTTGGGTCAGCCAAAGGAAAGAATGCTTGCATGTTTGCAAGTGTTGTTGGTGAGGTTGCTGCATAAGGAGGGAAGCAACAGAAAGTTGAAGTGTTGGTTATAAGTTTGATCAAATAAGCATGAAATATTGTACTTCCATCAGACATTCAGGTAGTATAAAATTTATTAAAGTTTGATAAAATAAGCATGAAATCTTGTACTTCCATCAGACATTCAGGTAGTATAAAATTTATTAATGGTAGTCATGCAGGTATGAGTTATTTTTTTTTGCATAATTGTTGAAAGGAAATTTAGGTAATAATTTCCCCAACCAGAGTTATTATATAAAATCACATGATTATATTATTTGAATGCATACCACTAGATGTGGTAAAGGTTGGAGGCTTGTATTAATTCAAAGCTTTTTAGCTTATGAATGCACACACTGACATAGTAGAATGTCATGTTAATTTGGTTATGGAGTAATAACCAAAGAATTAAAATATAAGAACCTACTATAGGAACGAATGCCAGTAAGCTAGTCATGTATGAGACCAGGACAAGGTTGAATATGTTTTGTAAGTACATGCATATATATTATTGCATGGAAATAATTGTTACTAACAGCTGAAATGTTGTCAACTCATGAAGTTGAGGACATTTCAGGGAGGTGTTAAACATTGCAACAGGAAAGTTGCAAGTCAAGTAGTCACATGAGCATTGACTACAGGAAATTTTCTTGTTCAGAAGAATAAATAATGAACTTACAGATATTACTGTGAACATGCATATGCATAGAATGACAATTCGTTCTAGTTTATTAAATTTTTGGGTAATTATGATTGAATTGCTAGGTGCAGGAAATTCTAATATCACTGCATAAGATTTTGTACATATTGCAATTGAATTATGATGTACAACAAATACTAACAATTTGTTGGTTGTATGCAAGATGAAGCATTACAAGAAAAATGGTATGCAGTTTGGTGCCTATGGAAAACCACAAGGATGGATGCATTCATAATATGGCAACAGCCAAGAAGAATTATGAAATGGAATTTCATGTTTTGGGGAAAATGTTGAATTCCTTTTTGAACTAAGTTGAATTCCTTTATGAACTAAGTTGGAGTTCCTAAATGAATTATTTTATGTTATCTCATGATAACTGCATCTGTGTGATGCAGATGAGATGATGTTGATAAAAGTTAGAATGTTGACTACAAAGAGTAGCTCGGGGAAGATGTTGATTGGAGACCTTTGAGGGCAGTTGGAACTCCTCGAGCCACGGTGCTCTAAGACTTTCGGTCTGGCCTGTTGTTGAAGCCCAAGGAAATGGAGTTGTAACAGCTAATGGACTGTGTGACAATGAAGGTGCACACTCCTGGGGTGGGACATGCATGTGGGGAAAAGAAATCGTTGGTTGGAATGTTGTTGGGGTTTGGTACCTTGGCCTAGGCCATGTTGATATGGAAGTCTTCTCAATCAAAAGATAAGTATCAATTCTCTATTCATTGTATGGTATGTATCTTGTAATTCGTATACAGGTTATAATGTTATTAGAATTGCATGTATGTTCTAATGTTGCTTCTAAAAGAATAGGTGTACAAGCAGAGTGTTTACCTCTGTGGAGTCATAGCACTGTTGAGATTTTATAAATGGATGGAACATCGTGGATCTACAACCATTCGGTGTTTCAATGAGGTTTAATTGAATCATGTAACAAGGAACAATAAGTTGAATGTTTTACTGAAGCAACTCCATGGAATAGAGCAAGTGAGTTTCAGTTGCAGTATGGATACCAGAATTGGTGCTTGAAAGTAAATCTGGATAATGGGCTTACAATAGCTAAATCTTGGAGCTTTTTGAAGAATTTTTGAATTATATATGTATAAACAAGTTGCACTGAGGACAGTGCAAAAATAAGGGGAGGGGATTGCAATATCCCCCAATAGAGCCCCAATTGTAAATATGAATTGTAAACATGTTTATTAGGCCGGTGAGCCGAGTTATAATAAGCTAGGAGACTTATGTGATGATTAGGCCAAGAGCCTGATATTTTGTTTGTATATGTAATTATGCAGATCATTAATAAAAATATAAACACTGTTGCGTGTAGATTGACCACGAAGAAGAGTTATGGGGGACTAAGCTCCACTAGGTAGGGTAAGTGTTATTGAATAAATCGGTGAATGCGAACATAAACTAATATCCCTAGATCCACCTGGATCTAGAACAAAACAAGACAGGACATGGCGCTTTCCCTAAGCTCTAATCATTGAATTTACTAACAAACAAGAGATGAGTGACATACCTTTGAATATCAATTCCTTATATCTTTGTTGTCCTTGCTCCGCTTCGGTGCTCTTGCGTTATCGATCTTGCAATGACACAAACCAACCAAAGTGAAAGCAACAATAGTATGTTCAATGAAAACTTATACATGTGATCAAGGAGTCATGTAATAAAATGAGAATGATTTTATGTGAAAGAAAAATGCCACTGTATTATATTAAGTAAAAGTGGAAGATACAACCAAACAGCCTTGATGTTGCAAGTTTCCCTTTCAGTGGCCCTTTGCTCCAACACACACACTTTCTCCAAACTTGCATGAAGAGGATCCACAATAACTTGATGGGAAGATGAAGACCTCAAGCATCAATTGAGATAGAATCCCTCACACAATTCTCGGCCTATTATTTCATCAATTCCTTGCTTGATCTTGCTTGCTTTTTTGCTTAACCTTTTCCATGAGAAATCCATCATTATATAGGAGAAAGAGAGATGGTTAAACAGATTATGATGATCCCACAAAATCATAGAAGTGAGTAGGATCCCAACCATATAGATGCCACCTCATATTCTAGAAGATCCCTTCTACAACTTTCATGAACTTCGACCTTTCCTCAATCTTTCAACATTTCTGCACCATGGCTATAGTGCAGCATGTGAAAATGTCACAAGCTAGTTTCATGACAGCCAGCGGAAATCATGCATTTCCACATTGTACTTTATGGTTGGCCTGCGGAGGCATTCTAAAAACAAGTTTTGTAGAAGAGAGAGTTAGTCACTTTCTTCATGAAAAAAGGTTCTTTTGGAAGCCTGAACACATGTTGTAGAAACACCACCAGAGTGACTAAAATAATGTGTAACAGTAAGGAAGGGGGGCTAAGTATTTGGGCCTAGGATCTTATCTAGGGGGCTTACCTCTAGAGGAATAATATTTTAATATTATTTCCTGAAAACTAAGTGGACATATTATGTTTTGTTATCCTAAGTTCTTGGTGGCTGGGGATGTAGGCTAAATGGAGCACATGCAGCTCCAGGAAGACAAGTGTTGACCTGGGCTCATGCAGTTAAAGGCTGAAGCATCAGCTGTGTTGTGGGGGAGGTCTTTCCATTCTCGGCCCACTTTCTAACCATGAACCAGGGCATCCATCACGAATCTGTGCAACTAGTAACCCGTGAGTCAAATCGTGTTGGTAGTTTGTTGGTCATTTGACCATCCTCCGCATGAGTTCGTGAGGCCATTCTCCCATCCTCTTTCTGAACCCGAGACCTCGGTGGTCAATCTTGGATAACCACGCATATCTAAAAAGGAGAACGAAAAGTTGACCTGTGTGATTCCTTGAACCCAGTCTATCCGCACCCGCAGAGCCGATTTTGTACCTAAACCATTTTGAGTTGTTTCCTTCTGTAGAGATTCAAGTTGTGTCATAATTGTTGGTTGTTGCGGCCATGCAGTTCCTGGACCGAGTGTGGCTTACTGCCATCGAATGTTTCTTACTGAGCCTTGATATGTCCTAGTGTTCGATTGTTTCCTGTTTGGGTTTCCATGCCCATTTTTCCCTGTTGTTGTTGTTGTTGTTGATGTTGTTGTCATCCATAACCGGATGTAGCTAAGTCAAAGACTGGTTCAAGAGGCAGGTTGTCAGGCCTATGAGCAACTCTCCCAGGTGAGAGAGTTTTTTGGGAAGTGAGTTCTCCTGGAAGGGAGTCTCGTAGCAGCCTCAGTACTCTGAGACTTCTGGTCCAGCCTGTTGTTGAAGCCCAAGGTAAGGGAGGTGTACTAGCCGATGGACTTGTATTAGTGAATATGTATCCTCTTGGGGTGGAGCAGGCATGTGGAGAATGAGGGTTTGTGTGTTGTGGGTGTATGTGGCTCCTGGGATAAAAGATCCTTCTTGTTGCTTTGTGCAAATTCCTTGGTCTCCTTGCCATGTCTAGAATTCCCTTACCCGATGGAGTTTAGTTCCATCTCAAAGGTGACCTACTGCTAAGAGTGATGAGCAGCACGGTCTAAGGTTGGGAGGTTCATGGAAGTTCCGCACGTAGTTAGTGGAATACTCCAACTAAAAGATAAGTATCATTGCTATGCTTAATTATGTATTCTATGCATGTTTTGTGATGCTTGAATGTTGTCATGTATTTCGTTGCATGTAGATTTATTGATAATCTTGTTTGAATCTGACCTGGTAGTAGTAATTTTGTGTTTATAGTGATTAAGTGTTTTATTTTCATTAAAATGCATATATATCATATAAGTTATATTCTGCAAGGTAGCATTACCTCGTCTCTGGAGTGACGGGGATGTTACAATATGGTATCAGATCTTTAAAGGCTAAGTTAAGGTCGTGTTGGTAGCATTGCCCGACTTGGTGGAGGGTTGGGAATGTTACAATTAACAGTTTGGAATTTACTTTTAACTCAATATACAGAATTTTTAGTGATAAAAATCAATTTTCTTTCCATTTCTTTTAAGGAGTTCAAATTCATTTTAAAAGGGTAATTTATAAAACATTGTTAAAAAATTGAAATTTTTTTAAATCAATTATCATTTATAAAGGAAAACAATCATTTTTACATATTCAACTTCAACATTTTTACATTTTTCTCTTCATAGATAGGTTGCACTCTCTATATATCTTATGTTCCTCAATCTCTCTATATAATGTTCTCAATCTAAGAATTATGTTTTTTTGTGTGTGATTCAAGGATGAAGGATGGAACTAAAAAATATTTGGTGGATGACTTTAGAGTGGAAAAATGGTTAGGTATGTTTTAGAATTTTCTTGGGATTTATAATGGTTGATATGCCTGGGAATTTGCCTAGCATAACTTTGATAATGGGAAAAATATAAAGAATATTTTTTTGTGAATGTCCAATCTAAGTTAACCATGAATGGTAGCTAATTATCGTAGTTAATTAAGACATTTACCATAATAAAAAAAATTAAAATCTTTAATTAGAATTTTTTCTTAGCTTAATTTAAGGAATATTTATTTTGTATATTATTTTATAACATGGGAGTCCACAAAATTTGACATTTGTGCCATCTTCACCCTACAAGCTATGTTTAATTAATGTACCATCTTATATTCCTAGATTCTTTTCTAGTACTCCTATTCTAGTTTTTTATTATGATGATGATGATGATGATGAAAATCTAGCTCCACCTACTCATCCTCCTCTAGGTGAGTCTAATGAATATGGACCTTCATGAGCACCACATATTCTTAGATGGGTATGTACAACATGAGAAGTGATTGGTGATCTTAACAATGATCCTTTATATCAATGTCACACACCTTCATATTTTCAGTGAACTTTTTGTCTTTTGGCTTAACTTTTAGAGACTCGTGATGTAGAAACATTCACAGAAGCTTCTGACCATCCAGATTGGGATGAAATGATGAATGAAGAATATTATTCCTTAATCGTGAATGATCCTTGGGGTCTTGTACATATTATAAAAAGAAGAAAACTTGTTAGATGTAAATGGGTGTAGAATTAAGTATGCAATAGATGGAAGTGTTAAAACACATAAGGCCCGATTAGATGCCAACAAAATTTCTCAAGTAGAAAGAATTGACTATACCAAAACTTTTGACCCTGTAACCAAAATGAATGGCCTTGTTCTAGCCCTTGCAACTTCATATAATTGAGAGGTCCATCAAATGGATGTTAAATATTTCTTCTTACACGCGGACTTGCAAGAATAAATTTACATGGAACAACCTCCTAGCTAAATTCAAAATGACTCCATCCTTTCTTGCCACCTTAAGAAATATCTATACAAACTTATGAAAACTCCTTGGGATTGGTATGATAAAATGGATGGTTTTCTTCTTGGCACCATTTTATCTAGATGTCATTCTAACCCCAATGTCTATGCCAAGAAAGTGGGTAACCATCTCATAATACTTTTTCTTTATGTTGATGATATTATCCTCACTAGAAGTGACTCAAAACTTTTAACCCATGTGAAATCCTACCTTAAGAAGAAATTTGAAATGATAGACTTAAGAAATTTGGATTATTTTCTTGGCCTCCAAGTCTTTCAATCCAAGGAAGGTATTTATCTTTCTAGTGTAAGTATGCACGTGACCTTTTTCGCCACTTTCACATGGAATATTGTAAACCAACCCCATCTCCCTTCCAATCTATAGTAAAAATTGATGTCACTTGTACTACACTCGAAGTGGATGCCACTTTGTACCATCAGTTAGCTGGTATCCTTTTGTATTTGACTCATACCTATCCTAATATTTCTATTGTTGTTGGCCTTGTTTCCTAGTATAAGAAAAAAATTCACCAGGGCCATTAGAAAGTAGCAAAAAGGATACTTTGATATATCCAAGGTACACTTTAATTTGTGATGCAATGCAATTTAGGGGGAGTGACTTTGTTTTTTTTTCATAAGTTTTGATACTAATCTATTAGAAATACAGTAAAAAAAAACAATGATTGTCCCTGGGAATGGAAAAAAAATTGTGCATGCCCTTAATGGGAAACTAGGCAGGGAAGAGACTTGAGTATTATGCCTCCCCTTGAAGGGAAACTAGGCTTACAAAAACTTAGAGATAATTGATTGTTTTCTTGCTGACAAAAGACCGGAAAAAGATTGAAAAATCTAAATAAAAAGACTGAAAAAAGAAACAGGGGCCTAAGCATCAAGAGTGATTGTCGGTCACAATGGGAGGGCCATCTGGAGGAATTTCTTCCACAAATGGGAAGCCACCAAAAAAAATGTCGTTGTCATTGTCGTTGGTGGAGCTGGTGTTGTCCTAGCTTGGCTCCTTAACCGTGAGGCATGCACTTTTGATGAAAGGATCCATTTATGAATTGTGTTGGTATGGAGCAGTTATCGCTACTGAATTATTGGGAGTCTCCTGAGGCACCAAGGTGATAGGGTGGGTCACGGAAGGAGGAGGATGTGTGTCGGGGGAGCAAGGAGTAGAGGGAGGAGGACGAGTGGTGGGGGAGAGGGGTGAGCAAGGAAATATGGGGGGGCTCTAAACAAAGACGCTTGGTAGGTTGAGGAGGGTGAGGGCGAGGAGGTTTTTACGACCCAATAGTTGCAATGGTGCCTAGAGGTGTAATGGGATCCCAGGAGGGAGCCTAAGACCTCTCTTTCCCAATCATCTAGAAGTTGTCATAGCGAGTTTGGAACTGAGCGGTCATAACCATCCTGGTTGGCCAGGAGGGGTAGGGGAGGAACTGTGGAGGCTCGCCCTCTGTGACCACTTCGCCCCAAGGTGGGGGTGGCTCACCTACGAAGAGGCACTACAAATGAATTATTATTTTTGGGTGCTATGAGGGAGGAGAGATACTGCGTAAAGCAATGAGCAGATAGGAACTGCCTATGGAGATCTGAGAGCTAGATTGAGGTTTCAACAAGGGAAGAATGACTGGAGAGGTCATGGGTAGCTGAGAGATCGGTACCCAGAGGAGGGGTGTCAAATCATGTGCCATTAAGGTTACCAACCTTCTGAAGTGTGTGGACTATTGCAGGGTATAGTAGCCATGCAGGAGGGGTGCGAGAGCCATGGGAGGAGTTAAGGGGTGACGTCTTGGGAGGAAAGGATGTTTAATATGAATGAGGGAGGGGTGAGGTGTCACATGTCATGTCATCGTGATGCATGTTGAGGGTAGTGGAAGAGCCCACCAATTGGACATCTGCATTCGGGGAGGGGGAGTGACTTTGTTGGTTGGTTTCACTAATTCCAATAGGGCTAGTGACCCTGATGATTGAAATTCTACTACAGATTATGTTTTTAGTCTTGGTTCCAGACTTATCACTTGGACTCATACGAATAAATGTGCCCTTTCTCTTTCTTTAGCAAAAGAAAAGTATCAAGCAACAATTAGTGAAAGTCAAGAATCCCTTTATCTTCAACAGATCCTTTAAAAGTTTGGATTCTATCAACACCATGTGACCACACTCTAGTGTAACAATCAAGGTGTTATTCAAATTGCCAAGATTTAGTTCACATCATCGCAACAAACACATTGAGATAGACATGCACCTTATTAGAAATCTTATTCAAGATCATGTTTTAGAAGTGTTATATTTCCATATAAATGATCAAGTTGTAGACATTTTCATAAAGATTCGTATAGAATTGAATTTTTACAAAATGTGATCTATGTTCGGTGTTTAGGAAGTTTTCATTAATGGGGAATAAGTTCTAGTGCCTCCTTACTTCTATAGTGTTACCTTAATAAATATAGCAATCCTATCCCAAGTTGTTCTTAAGTGGGGATGTTAGGATATTTAGACACTTAGGAATTAGTTAAGATCAGCTTGGTCCAATGTGTCTTTAGGTAAAGTGTGATTCTTTAGTGTGATTTTATAACTAACTAATCTAGTGGTCATGAATATGTTCTAGACATAATGTGATCCAATTATTCGTATTCTCCTCGATACTAACGACACTTGATATGTTGCTTAGCACTCGATTAGTCCATGATCTTTATTTAAAGAGAATGAAGGGGCATTTGTTGACGATTGATTGTGAGAGATTCGTATGTAAACTATTATATTTTTTAATTAATATATTGTGTCAAGCGGTTTTGTTGGTTGGGAACATGGACTATTTCCCTCTTTGAGGGTTTTAACCACATAATAAAATGGTGTATTGATATTTAATCTATTTCTGTGAGTAGTTTCCTTAAGGTGTTCGACTTGTGTGGATATACCATGTTAATCGAATATGATAGTTGTTTGAACAAGTAAGTATTAATTGATTTTTTCCTAATTTTTTGTACAAATGTCTTCATCTGTTAATTTAAAGAAAAATTATAGTAAAGTAATGATTCATTTCAAACCCATTATATATTTTTGGTATATTTTTGGGATGGTTTATTTCTGATTGTATATGATTTTATGTTTATCAAGGAATAATTGTTGCATCTCTTTTCCATTTTCCTCGTTATTCTATAATGATATGAGTTAGAATCTAACTAGAGATAGAATATACAAAGTAATTTATTTCACATCACCCACTGAAATCGAAATTTAAGAGGAGAATTCATCAATGTTACATTCTAATTTAGAAACTCACATTTATACTTGTTATATAATCTTTGATATAGTTAGAGAACTTACGCATTTATGTTGTTAGGGATAGTGTATCTTCATGCTCTACTTCAAATTTTTTTGAATATGTCACAAAGGCTTCTAGATGCATTTTCAGTAGATATGACATTATTTCCTTGAAATTTTGGTATATCCTTTATTTTTCATGACATACTATTTAGTACCCTGGTATTTGAGTGAAATATAATGGCTCATGCTTCAGATCCTTCAATTATTTTCTTGTAGGCATGTTGATTGGTACCCTAGTTGTATTACTAATTGGAGATGTTTGCACAGCTGGACAAACTTGAGGAACACTATGTATATGTCTTGAATATTCAAGAAATAGTAATCTAATAGATTCTAAAGTAACATCAATGTTTTTTGTATCTAAGAACTTAATCTAGGTCTTCTAATGGTAGAACAATGTTTTGGGAAGAATTAAAGCGGGATTACCTCCTAACAGTGCTTACTTGCAAATTTCACACTTGTGGAGTCACCAGATGATATCTATGATCTATATTGACCTTGTCTCATCAATATTCTTGTTACATGGATTACTAATAATCCAAGAATATGACTTTCTTTCCAACAACGATATCAATTGTTATCTATAAAAATGTTTCCATGATATAATAAGTCTATATTATCAAATAGGACAACTCCAAGGCCACTTAGGAGGTTCCCTATTGTCACCATAACAACTCTTCTCCCACTTCAATTTGCTTCTTTTCCAAATCAAGAAGAGAATCCCTAAGTAATGCTAGCTAATATTCCACTTAAACTCAATACACATATCTAAATATCCAATAGCTAACTAAAGATATTCAACAAGATTATAATAATTGGATTATCAAGACATGTGCCTTATCCTTTGGGAAATGGAGTCTTTATATAATTTTAAGGCCCAAATGGATGAATTATGGACATGACAACATAATAAAGTATTCACATTACCAACTAATTCAACCAAATAGTTATGCTTAAATAAAGTAAAGGGACCTCTCAATTAATTTTACACAACCAAAGAGATCATTTGATTAAAAAATTTCAATAGTAGATATATAACATGCCATGAATTCTTTTTTAATATAATATGGTAGAAATATACACTAATATTTAATTCTTATAAATGATAACGACAATATATGCAAAGGACATAGGACACTTTACCAATATCCATATCAAACCTTCCCGAGAAATGACAACATCTCATAGTAGAAAGAAGATATGAGTTAACCTAAAAATAACTCTAATTGCAATGCTTGCACAACAATCCAATTTACGACATGCATGAAGAAAATGAATGCACATTACATCATTGCAATCCCCTATACTCAAAGATTTAATATTATTTATCCCTAGGATTTTACTCCAATAATTCACTCCTTTACTGATGTTCCTTCTCACAAATTATAGATACATCAAATAAGCTATATTTATCATCTATGGCCAAGTCATAAATGATTACCCAGAAAAAATGCACCAATCCATGGACACATACTTAAAGTAGGGATTGACAACCCATCTATTTCCTTTAATTTGGGGCAGATCCAATTTAATCCATTGCTCCAAAGAATTTGCTCCATGATATACGGTCCTTGAAATCTATGCTTTTGTGCTTCATTTTCCATTATTTGGATTATCATTTATCTTCATTAAGATTCAACATTTGAGGAGGGGGCTTCCTTTCTCTCCAAATTTATCCTTGAAATCTATGTTTTCGTGCTTCATTTTCCATTATTTGGATTATCATTTATCTTCATTAAGATACATTTGAGGGGGCTTCCTTGCTCTCCAAATTTAACATACATGATTTTTTCTTTTGAACGTTTGTAAGCCCCTTTGACCTTCATCATGGACCTTTCTCCTCTATAACCTAGGCATGCCTTCTAATTTTGGAAATTCTGGACGCTTTTTGTTTCCTAAAGGTGCCAAACATAATTACCAAACATTTTCAACTACAACATGCTTGTATACTTTTCTTGTTAAGAAACAAAAACTTCCCCTTCAATGCCTCAACTAGATATCACCATACATTTTGATTCATCAAGTTGTGCATGCTCGCTACATATGTATCTAGCTATATCTTATGCTAGTGCATTTGAATTGCACATTAAGCTTGTTTTTCAATCTCTTTTACCCTTTTGAACGATCGTCCCCTAACTACTATGACCATAAAAAGAAGACAATCTCAAATATGCACTTGGTTTCAGAAAGAATAACCTTTTAAGTATATATATATATATATATATGGACTTCGACCCTTCAGCAATTTAATGGAACCAGGAATAATCAACCAATTTGAGGGGTCACTTGAAATATCTACTGATATCTCACGTGGGCATCTTAGATGGCATGTGAATGTGCATCCAAATCTACCTTGGCTAACCTAGCATTTGTCCCAATAAACTCTTCGCATTGCAACCATAATCGTTGAACACCTAATATCAATTCCTTGCAATTTTTAAGTCTTGATTCAACATATGGTATCCATGTTTACTAATACTATTGTTCATCCAAAATAATGTTTGGTGTTCGAGCATGACACTTTGAGTAAGTTTTGGGAGTAACGCAGGAGTGGACCATGTGACAAGCCAACAAAGGAGAAGGGTGCGCAGAAGACGATTAGCACATTTTTAGGAGTAATGCGCTGAGAAGACGGTTAGCGCATTTTAGGAGCCAACATGCAAAAGGTGGAAGTTAATTAGGAGTTTTGGGAAATTTTCTTCACATTATAATAGGTTAATCCCTAATGTATATGTATAAATATGTATGGATTTTGGGGTAGAAGAGAGTCAGAGAGTCAGTCAGTCAGTTAGTCATTCAATTAGTGAGTTGATAAATGGGGTTTTTTTAGGAGAATTTTGTGTGAGTTGAGTATGAGTTGAGTTGAACATCAGTCGAAGAGGTATATGTGCACTGCAGCATAGAATGACTTGGAAAGGTTTGGTTTTTAACTGAAGATTATTGTATGAGCGCAGTGCGCACCAATTGTAAGGAAGACTATGAATGAATGTTAAGTAAATAGTAAGGATGAATGCCTCATATTCTCGTATGATTATAGAAGCATGGTTCCTGCAGTCCCCATAGGTACCTCAGGTGAGACTTCACGTACCTACAGGTGATGTCGAAATGGTTGGTATCTTGGGATTTGTTGGTGAATTAATGTTTAACCCTGGGTCTACCCATTGCATGCCAACAAAATATTTTGTTGTTGGGACCAGGATCTGCGAATGAGGGCAATGTGGAGGCCTACTAAGTAGGAGATCGGAGAATGGTTGAATACTAAGGAGATCAAGTTTTCAATAGATCAGAATCATAATCCACCGATCAACGCAAAAGAATGGTTACAAAGGTATGTGTTTACAGATTTGCATGAAAAAAAATTCTCTAACTTTCCAAATATTTTAGCAGAATGGATCCAGATATTTGTTGAACAGATCAAAAGATATCGAACTGTGGTTTCGAGGAAATAGACCAATGAACTGATCTGATGGGTTAGTGCAATAAGAAATAAGACATCACGTGCAATTGACTACTGGTTAGGTAGCGTATTAGGAGGTTAAGTTACTAAATTTTCCATAGATTGTACTCAATCGTATAGTGTTGCTGAGAAGGAATTATTTAAAGGACTACATGGAAGATACCTAAATTCAATATCTACATGGATTAAGATGTTGTATGAAAAAAGAGTTATGACCATGGAATCTGATTGTTAAGCGTCTTCATGCACGTAGGGGAATTGGGCGTTGACCAACGAATGTTCTGAGCATAGAGAGGGATGAAGAGAAGGAATGAGGAATGGATGGGATGAGGATGTTGAGAGAAGAATATTTTTCGATGAACGAACATATCAGAGCAATGCACAGTCGTAAGAGGTTTAGAACGAAAAAGAAGAGAGTTGTGGTTGAGAGAGAGGGGCAGCATAGTGAGATCAAGGAAAGAGACACTTGTGCACTATTCCATATCAAAGTGAGTTTGTGCATAGAAGAAAATATCCATCAACTCAGTCTAGTAGAAGAAGATCCCACTAAGATCGGAATCTACGTCGAACCCACGACCCCGTGTGTGTCGCCAAGAAATAAGGTAAGATCAAAAGTTTTGTAAATTGTAGTTAGTCAAGGAAGTAAAGATAGTAGTAGAAGTAATCAAAATAGTGGAAGTAGTACGTCGAGTCAGAATCAATTAGTATTATCAAGAAATAATACCGCACAGAAAATGATGGAGGGGGTAGATCCCACCTTAAGGATGTCTCTCTATCAAGGGGTTGGTTCGGAAGACACAGAACAATATTTTTTCATTTGTGACACAATATGGGTTGTGAAGAATGTTTAGGACGATGATGTTAAGTTTTCATAGTTGTAAATGATCTTTAGAGACCGCGCACTATTATGGTACATGAAATATTATAATACTATATGCGGGGTCAGACGAGAACATTGGCAGAGGTAAGACAAGCTTTGTTGAAATAATT
>JZKD02S0444044.1:2935-17619 GCA_000966675.3 Picea glauca | reverse complement strand
GGAGGAAATCGACCCCCTTGTTGTTTTGTGGATTTCTGGAGGAAACCACCACCCTTGATCGGTTTCGGTGTTGAGAGACACACCCTAGCCTATCGGAGATACCATCTAGGTATTTCACCGTGCATTACAGTGTCTAGTTCAGTGATTGCGCAGCTCAGCCAGTGAGGGCGCAAGTGTTTGAGAGAGGGTTTGTGCAGCCGCTTGTGACAGTTCGTATTTGGCCAATTCCTTCCGACCCATTAGAGAGCTAGTCAGGGCGCACCTATTGAGCCATTTGTCATTAGTTTCCGACGGTGGAATCTTCCGGAAAGCAGAAAACAGTGATTTAGGGCCCAGCTCCAAAGGAAGCACATTTGGGGTTCCAAGGGACATTTCGGGACAGATCTGAGGAATCCCTTCCGACCCATTACAGAGGATACCAGGACGATCGTTTTGAGCTATACATCGTCAGATTCCGCCAGTGGAATCACTAGGGCGCACTCATTGAGCCCAGGAGGTGCACAAACCCCCAGGGGGCGAGATCCGGAGCTTCAGAGGTCGGATCTTCAGTCCGACAGTCATCAAGATCAGTCTGGAGGCCAGGGCGCATCTTTTGAGACAGTTTCCAACTCATTCCGATGGGTATCGCCATCAGGGTGAGTTTTATGGATTCTACATCAATTACCGTGAGCTGCCAGACTACTTTTTGTTGATCTATCCGTGCATGCACAGAGCAACACCTGTTCTTCTGGTCACGGGTATTTCTTATCTATTATTTTGTATTCCAGTGACGATCCATGAGATCTAACTGACGATTATCATATCTGCTTCTTGTTATTATTGTATTTCTTGCTTTTCCAACATTATATATATATCAATGAGTGTGTTGTCCTTATTTCACATGCATTGTCTTATACTGCTAAAACATATAATAAAATGGAACACACATGCAAAAGTCACCAAGCATCATCACACAGTAACGCAAATGCAGTCAGAAACCCCCAGAGTATCAGATTCAGTAGCCAAAACTGTAGTTCAGCAGTAGATATCCAGATCAGCTGGATCAGGGATATTACATCTTGTTTCATGAGGTAACAAGTTTGGTCTCACAGTAAGTGTCACTTTAATATCTCGAGCATTTGAGCATGTTGCAAAGAGTCCTTTCTTGATTATGGAACATTTGCTTAGAAATTATACCTTTTGCCTAATATCACCTTGGTGGTTGTCATTGTATCCTAGTAAGTTGGTCACCCTCGAGGAAAGGGTTACTACTGGGGGGTTCCTTGAAGGGTCATTGTACCAATCCCATTCATACTTGCCACTTTCCACACTTCTTCCCCTATGTTTCCTCATCTTTTAGGTTTTCGGGTTCATTGACCCCAAGAAGGAATTGTACATCATTTCATGGGAAGAAGGGGCTAAAGGCCCAGAGGTGTTGTAGCTGGCAAAAGATAAAATCCAATCATTATCCTTCCAAATGCTTGCCCGAAGGTCCTGAGTGAAATAAAGCGCTTCTCCATAAAAATCATGGACCTTCTAAACACATAATTAATGAATGTCCCACTTGTTGAGGAAATGCATTTTGCAGTGTCTCTTACTTTCCATTGCATATGGCACTCTATGTGTTTCTAGCTTCAAGTGGCATTGCGGTACTCCTTACTATCCATTGCACATAGTACTAAATATTTGGACCATAATATATTAAATGGAAAGGGCTTGGAAAAAGGTTGCATTGTAAACGAAGGTGCAGCACACCCTCCACAAAGGCACCCATAAATGAGACAATATAAACCCTTGTATGTCAAGAACCCCATGCCTAGAAGCTTTACCCCAACCCACTTCATACTCGCTACATGACTTAGATGGGGTCATCTTGGGAAACACTCCTTGACTTGGGGACTGGCCTACCCAATAAGGCACTTTGACACCCCTCCCATACCTAAATTTGGAAAAGTTTATAAGGTCTTTGAGCATTTGTTTAATTTGAAAAGGGGGGTTTGATGTACATGTTCGGGTGGTTCTCTTATTAGATGTGGCTTACTTGGCATGATTCATATGACTCGTGGACCCTTGGAGGGCATACTTGTTTGTCTTTGTAGAACCTTGCTCGCTAAGAGCTATTTGTGAAGGGACTATGCCACTTGGACCTTCATAGGGGCTTGGAAGCCCATGAGACGGATGCTAGACCCCACGTGTGGGGCGCCATTGATGATGAGCGTTGCGCCTTGAGGATGGAGGGCGTTGCACCTTGAGGATGGAGGGCATTGCCTTTGGAGGCACATTAGCATCACCAAAGGACAAGATTGTACCTTCCCCCACTTGAACGTTTGGCATTGGAGGCCTAGACGTCACCCTCTAGCCCTTGACGTCACCTAGGGGCTAGAGTTTGATGATTCACATGGTGATTTGATGGGAGGAGGCACTTAGCATAGACCTTGGCACATGAGAGAGTGACACTTGGCCTTTAGAGGCCCAACGATATCATCTTGGAGCATGACATCACCTCCTCTAGCCCAATGTCACCCTCTTAGGGCATGACATCACCCTTCTAGGGTTTCATTTGATGTAAATTTTTATATTTTGAATTTATGTAAAGACAATTTAAGGGGTCAGCCCCTCTTGTAGAGACATGACTTTTCATTGGAGTCTCATGGATGGATAGGGTTTCCATATAAATATGGCTAGCCAAGATTCATTTTATGATGACATGCTCTCACCATTTGGGAGAGAGTACTTCTGAAATTTTCGCTATTTAAGGGTTATTGGCTTCTCTCTCTCATGCGCTATCTCTTGGAAGTCAAGTGTGGATTCTTCTTTGCTGATTTTTGGATGGTATTGCTGCAATTAGGGTTTATTCTTGTCATTTCTTGGTGAAGTAAGTAAATTTATGCAATTTTATTTCATGCTATTGAATGTTTTATGGTGAATTTTACTTGTTCATATTGAAGATTTTGCTTGGTAAAGCCCTAAGAGAGGAGCATAAGTGCTTCCTCCTCTCACAAGGTTAATTTCATCCAAAGTTTGTGAAGTAAGTCCTACCTATGGTTAGACTCCTAAAGCCCTAGCACCTTATAGATTGATTCCTACCTCTTGGTTGCATCTAGATCAAGTTCCAAGACTAGTTGTGTTTGCTGTTGTAAAGACTCCATAGCCCTAAAGCACTAATCATTTAAACTCTCTTGTGGTGAAAGTGATCAAAAAACTCTTTATTCTCAATCTCTCAAGCTATCTACTAACTTTACTAACTCTAACTTGAGTTAATTCACTAATATACTTGTTGCAAAAGTCTGCTACAGCCATCCTAACATACACTAATTTGTTGCATACATTGCTCTAATAGTGGCTTAACATACCCAGAAATTGCATATAACAATTGGACAATGATATATTGAGTTAATGTTAAGTTATCATGGTAAATTGTTACAGTTCTGAAGTGTATTTCTTGCTGCTGTTATAATTTATCTTTTGTTGTTGTACTACTGTCCACTGCTGCAATTTCATAACAGCCACAGCAAATTTTGTGTCTAGTGTCTTGAAGAGGCTTATATTGTATGTTTGTACTTGGAAATCACATTATATATGCTATAAATTGTTATTGTTCTGGGAAGGTACTCATACAAGCTTCAAACATATTTTCCTTTGATCTAGACTTTGACTTAGGTGATCAAGAGGGGGGGTAGTAGGCTTGGCCTCTGGAAAACCTTGAAAATTTGCAGATTTTAAAATGTCAATATCTTGACCTCCTGAACTCTGATTCGGACGGTTTTTTTTTAAGTGGTTGTTTTTCCGAGAGGAACTCAGATTTACAACCAGTTTCATCAAATTCTGCACATAAATCTACAGGAATTGTCCAGAGTGCCCCGACCCTCCTTTTCGTTGTCTATTGAAACCCTGCAAAAATTTTTAAAAAAATTGCCCCTTTTTTTGTGGCTGAAGAAAGTGCTCTAATACCACTTGTTAAGTTCCAAAAAGCTAAATACAAAAACACCACAATAGATCCAAGAACAATACAGAAGAAACCACACTTTATTATTATGAAAACCCTTAGGGTAGGGCAACACCATACAATAGATCCTATCAAGAAAGGGATCCATTTTTGTTCACTTGCCTCTTCGAGGGGGCAACCTCCTACTGAGCTACCACTCCAAATACAATTCTTCACAACCTTCCCATTACATTGCTTGAACCCCTTTATACAGTGCTCCCAACCATCTAAGAACATTCTAGAGGAGGAACCTTCTAGAAGCGGAACCTTCTCGTAAGTCCTCTTACATTTATTGCATTCACACTAGGCCTTACTTATTAAAAGTGGTCTTTATACATAACAATACCTATCTACTATCACTCCCCTTGGGTAACTCCCTAGGTACCCCATTTATTCCCCCTAGCTATACTACAATAGGCTAAGATAATTACTTTGGAAGGCTAAGAGTGCCATACTTGAGCATTGTTGTGAAAGTGGGGTGATGTTAATCTAGCAAAAATTTGGGCTATTAGATGGTAGGCTAACATAACAACAATAGCAATAAGAGGGGTCGAACCTCATATTACTCTATCCAAATGAAGCATAATTCATTACAAGGCAAACATAACATGCTACAAGGGTTTCCTAACACAAAAATGAGCATGTGGAAAGTAAGTGCACAAAGAAAGCTTCACGTAAAAATGATATTATACCTCCTATCCTCCATCCAAGCTCCAAGCATATGATGTACATATGAAGTCCAAGGGGAGAGCTCCTTGATCCCCCAAAATCTCAAAAACCATTATAATGGAGAGAGAGCTCCTCTTTATAGAGTGAGTCTCTTCTCTAATACAATAAAATATTATTATCCTTCTAACTAACTCCATGACAAATAAAACAAATAGTAAAATTTTAGAGTAGTTAGATCTCTCCTCAATCCATGGTTGACCAAATCAAGACATTTGGACACTAGCCTCTTCAAGACAACTCGCCTTTATCCAAAACTAGTAGTGAAAGAACAAGATAATGCTCATGAGAGGGGGGCGTACCACTAAAAATAGGCACCATACCAAGTCAAATGCCAAGTGTCCACATGGAATGTGCCCTCCAAGAATGCATGCATGCAAAGTATAAGAAAATAATTCTCCACATAGGAGGATGTGCTCCAAGGTCCACCTAAGAGACCTCACTAAGTGGGCCCTCCAAGATGCATGGGAGAACAAAACATATAACATCCTCCTAGGAGAATACTCAATAACAACTTCCTCCAAAAATAGCAAGAACTACACAAGATGCATGCAACGAATCCACATGTGTGAATCCCAAGGAAACCAACTCCATGGATGAATACACAAGATGCCAAGTAGATGGATGGCTCCACAAATAAGGATGTGCTCAACTCCCAAAATAGAAAGTAGAACATCTCTCCAAAAGTGCGCCCTCCAAGAAGAATCTCCAAAATTAGAAAGGAGACCAAGCAAGAGCATACAAAAGCTACATGTGTGGCCCTCCAAATATGCCACACACCTCTTAATAAATGCCTTCCATAACCACCTCAAATAAAATAATATATGTGCCAAGTCAAAGAGGTGAGGGCACTCTCCAAGAAGGTCAAAAAATGCCAAGTGTAGCTAAAACATCAATACAATAAAGATGAGATAGCACCTAGAAGAGGTGCACCCTAGAAAAGTGTGCCATATAACTACCTCAACCACCCAAAAACTAATAAAATATCTCCATGTGAAGTGCACCTTGGGAGAGTGTGCCAAGAGTGGTTAGATCTCATCAATAAACCAAAAAAATACTCCTCCATGTGCCATGTCATAGAGATGTCCAACCTAAGGTGCACCACCACCAAGGGATTATTACATCAAAAATCATCATCCAACCTTAGGAAAAAGTTAGATCACCATCAAATCATATGTAGTATCCCCCCCCAACTCAAACTTAGGAAATAACACAACAATGAGGGTACTAACATCATCAAACACATTCCCCCCCTAGGTGATGTCTAGCAAACATTACATCATTAAGTTATATCACCTAAGAAAATCCCACAAAAGCAACATGCATCATCCCACCATAGCAACATCATAAAATAAAGGGACATAACAAAGGGTTAACGCATCCAATCATCAAGTATGCCCCCATCACACATCCAACACATGAAGACCATGTAGAACACCCCCTCCCAATGACAACAACATCCAACACATGAAGACCGTGTAGAACACCCCCTCATAGTGACAACAACACCATACATCAACACACCCGGTCACTAGGAAACATCTACCCCCTTACACCATCATCATCTAACCCCTTGAGGGGGCTAGACCCATCATCCAAGAACAAGATCTAGCACATCCAGAATAAGCATATGTACCAAATCCACACCATAATGAGATAGCATGCTCCAAGATACCAACAAATACAACCAACGGATGATCAACAAAGCAAGCACATGTGAGAAGACCACCAAGCAACAAGCACAATCATCCAACCAAGGAGAAGTGAGACTCCCCCGACCAAATATCTCCATCAAATGATCCAATGCCAAGAAGAGAAGAGGCTCCATGAAGATGAATTCCCCCAAGTCGGTACAAAATCTCCAAGGAACCAACAGCAAATCTCCATCAATGTGATGAAAATCACAATGTGTAACCTCATATAATATGAGGTGTAACATAGGGGTTTTCATACCTATTGGGTATGGATGAGGTCCCTAGAAAATTTTTGTCAATATTAATTATATCTCCATTGTTCATATAGAAAAGGAAGGTTAATAGCTCACAAAGATGCAAAGCATGTAGATTTACCACTATATATGTAACTAGTAGGAATTGTCAACATATGCCTTACCACTACAAGATCAAATTTAATTTATGTTGTCGACATTGTATCAAGAGTTATGGTTTTTCCCAAAGCACTCCATTCTAAGGCAGCAAAAAAGAATCTTAAAATATGTGAAAGGAACATTAAACTATGGTCTCAAGTATGTCCATAATTATAGGTTTAAGTTAATTAATTGTATAGGTTCAATTTGCGAAGGGTGTATAATTGACAGAAAAAGTACCACGGGTTATTCATTCAACATAGTAATAGGGATGGTTTCATGGGGTAGAAAAATGCAACCAACCATTGCATTTTCCTCCATTAAATCATAGTACAAAGCGACAACTATTGCATCATGTAAATCAATGTGGTTCAAAAGGACTCGAGTGACTTAAATGTACAACAAACTTAGGCCACCCTTCTCATTGTTGAGAATCAAAGTGTTATCCAAACCACAAAGAATATTGTGCGTCATGATAGAACCAAGCCCATCAAGGTTCATCACCACTACATCACAGAGCAAATGCAGAGCAAGCAAATGCAATTCAACTATTCTAGATCCCAAGATCGGCTAGGAGATCATTTCACTAAGGCATCAAGCAAGGACAAATTTTAAAGGTCGAGGAGATGCTTGGTGTGAAAGAAAACAAAATGGCCTTACAAAGATGTTAGAAATTACTACCCATTTTGTATACCAACTACCATGTCAATAGTGCCACATTAGCATCCAAAACATCTTTATGTTGAATATAAAATTTTAAAATTAGTTTAGTAAATCTAATGCATGCAATGTCAAATAGGTTAGCTCGGGTGGTTGGGAGGAATGATTGTTGTCCCCCCAAACCTGGGTTCAATTCTCGCAAGCGACATGCTATCTCATAACAAGTATATTGTTGCAATGGTTTCGAGCCCTATTGTTGATCGGCCTTGTGCCCCGAAGATTCTAGGGCTTGCCCTGGGTACCATCCTTGAAATGAGGGGAAGTACTCGAGGGTTTCCCCAAGCTTTGTAACATGGAAAAAAAAAAGATCCAGGGCATGCAATCTTGACTCTTGATGATTAAGATATGCACATAATTTGCATGAATGATGAACTGCCATTAGTTAGGATAGCGTATTAAAAATGATAAGCGTTAAGAATTCCTTTTGTGAATGATGGCGCTCTTCATCTAAGAAAATTTATTTTTAACTAGTTTATTTTGGGTCGTGTTTATAAAAGATAAAAATCTATTTTTGGCATTAGTTTCCAATTTCATCACAAGTTTTTATAAATAAATGTGATATTGTAAACGAAAGAGAGAATTCAGTTTCAAAAACCTTCATGGCATGTACTCTTTTCTTTTCTTCTTTTCTTCTTTTCTTCTTTTCTTCTTTTTTCCTTTTTAAAAATGCTTCATTTAACTATTTAGTATTAATAAATCACAAAGTGTATGGTGTGGCAAGTGTGGGAGGGGTTATAATAAACCTCAGAGGAATAATTGTATATACCATTGCCTAGAGTATGGGAATATCTTCTAACAATCAGGCTGAAGCATATGCGCTTTTGCAAGGCTTGAAATTAGTCAACGTTCTTCACAGACGGAGTTTGATTATGGTGGTGGATTCTACGAATGTTATTAGGCACATGGTCTTGGGTACTAATTCTCTGGATTTTAGGTTAGCTTATGTGTTTGTAAGGATCAGGCAAGCTATAACTCTCATTCCCAGTGTAAAGTTTACCATGTTCTACAAGAAAACAACTCTCTAGCAGATCAATTTGCTAATAAGGCAACTTTAGTAAAAGAGGGAACTTTTGTCATAAATGACAAGGTTTATCACCAACCAATTCCATGATTATGAAGCTTAATTCATGTCAGTTTCAAATAAATGGGCACATGCCTCGTGGTAAGGATGGTGGAACACTTGGTAATCAACTTAATGTGAAGCAACAACTACCACTTTGTCGCATGCTTCAACCTCAACCCTTGCATGATTATGAAACAACACACCGAATCTCGCACAAGCAAGGTGGGATTATGGCCCCGTGGATAGATTTCTTCATGTGGCGATTGTTGAGATTTGGGTACCTTGGAAAGTGGTCCCCTTGTGTTTGTGAGTCTCTAAACACAAAGGGGAGACTATTACCCTTATTACTTTACTTTATGTTCTAATTTCACGTTGACTTAGGAGTTTAAGTCAAAAGTGAAATATGTCACTTAAGTTATTAAAGTGACATTTAATTCACTTTGTGGGTGAGTTAAAGGACATGAGGGAAACTAAGGAAAGTGGGTTTCCTAAGTGAGATTTTTGGATTAAATCTCATCCATTGATTAGACATGGCTAGATTGGATCTAGGCCATTGATCTTTTAGGGTTTGTCCAAAGAGAGGCTAAAGGAGGGAAAAGGGTAAGGAAGAGGCTCATTCTTCACTTGAGAGATTTGAGAGGAGAGGAGGAGAAGTGAGAAGCTCTTGGGCGCATTTCTTGAGGAGAGGGCGCATGAGGTCAAGGGTTGAGGAGAAGCCATAGCTTGGGTACTAGCTTGCATGGAGGGTCATTCATGGAGGCTTGGGCACCATCTTGAGTAGGGGCGCATTCATCTTGAGTAGGGGCGCATATGCTAGTGAGGAGAGGTCCCCATCTCTTGGAGGAGACTCATTCACCATGGAGAGGCACACTCTAGAGGTTTAGAGGGCGCAAGGGTGAAGGAGGGTGCATACTTTTGTGGGGATTTTGCTAGAGGAGGGGCGCACTTAGGCTTAGTGCGCACCAAGCCTTGGAGGGAGGCACTCTTGTGAGGAGGGCGCAAGACCAAGGGCAAAGCAAAGGCAAAGGCAAAGGTTCAAGGTTCAAGGTTCAAGCAAAGGAAAAGGCAAGGAAAGAGGGCCAAGGGTTAGCAAAGGAAGAAGGGCGCACCAAGCCAAAGGGTGCCTAGCTTCAATGGGCTAGCAGGCACATCTTCAAAGGACTCCAAAGCATCTGAGAGTGGTTGCTATTGTACCAGGTTCACTTGTATATGTTTTCCTTGTTGTACATTTTGCTTCGAGATCTTCTATATGCATCTATCTCCAAACTGGTTTTCCCCCAGCGGTTTTATCCAGGGTCATGTTGACCAAAAATACCTGTGTCCATTTTCATGCATGCTTAGATGTGTAGATCAGCATTTTAGAGTTGTAAAGATCTAGAGGAGTGTTATTTGTTTTGAGTATATTGCATGTCCTAACATTGGGTTACGAAAATACTTGCAAGGGCACCTCAAAAGAGCACTTAACCATCAAAATTATGAGCAGAAAGTACTGAAATGTTTGCTGTCCTAAAACAGCAGCAAATGACAGTTTTGAAGATAAAACTTAGAGCCAAATTTCAGGTCAAAGACAGACCTGTTTTGGCAGCCTCGTAGTACCTCAGTTTTCTTCATGGTATCAGAGCCCTTGCTGGCAAAGACTTGTTGATTTCTAGAGCATACAGTTGGCAGTTTCTTGACAGCTTGTTGGCAGATTTTTGGGACAGCTTGTTGACAGTTTGTTGGACAGCTTATTGGCAGATTTGTTGCACAGTTTGTAGAACTGTTTTGGACATTTGTGGACAGCCTCTTATCATACCTGTGTGGACAAGAGTGAGGTTGTAGTTGGACTGCCTATTTTCACACCTGTGTTGACAGGAGTGAGGCAATGCTCTTTTGCAGTTGTAGCATCAATGTGCGCTTTAGTGGACAGCCATGTCGGTGTCTCAGATCAGGGCAAAGGATAGGCTAGTCGGAGCTACCAACCGGTCCCCTTGGAAGACCAGGATCATATTCGTCTTCGAGGATCTTGAACTATGGGATATAGTTCAAGCTCTCATGGTGATTCCTCCTGCACCTGCTCCTTCACCATTGTTGGATACAAATATCAGGAAGAAGAACACCAAGGTGAAGAGGACTATTTGTGATGCGGTGAGAGATCACATCATACCCCATTTAACTGGGAAAGACTATGCCCTTGAGATATGGGCCTCATTGTGCAAGCTTTACCAGGGTCCCAATCAGAACTAGAAGATGATTCTGCAGGACAAGCTCAAGAGCATTCAAATGCTCGATTCTGAGTCGGTTACATCATACCTTGGCAGAATTACACAGATTTGAAATGAGTTGGCCGCAGTCGGGGAGATTGTGGATCCTGGCTTCTTGGTGAGGATAGATTTGAACAACTTTTCCAAACCTTGGGGTTCATTTGAACAAGGCATTGTAGCCCGGGAGGTCATGCCTACCTGGGAGAGACTTTGGGACAACTTCGTACATGAGGAGCTAAGATGCAGCTCAGGATCTTCAGGACAGCAGCGTATTTCAGAGGGTGATGAGGATCTTGCTCTGTGGACTAAGGGAAAGAAGAAGACCGGCATGGGTGCTAGACAGTGTCCCAAGGGAGGGGCCAAACCACAGTAGAGTGACGGTGGGAAAGAGAGAGACATGAGCACAGTTTGATGCTTTGCTTGTGGAGAGATGGGTCACTATGTAGGACAGTGTCCCAAGAAGAAGAAGAAGAAGAAGCAGGATGGTACTGCAACGACAGCAAAGTAGGAGGAGTTCGTTGCTCAATTTGCGAGGGAGTGCATTCGACGATTCGTCAATTGTTGTTTGTCAGTTGATACACCATCTAGCGGTCGGTGGGCAGACATGGTTGAGGAGGTCCCATTGACTCAGAGTATTGATTCAGAGGGAGCTCAGACTCGGCTTTCGAGGACACCATCTTCAGGGGTGACTGGTCCACCCGGGACAGCTTCAGTTTCAGAGTTGTCGAGCAGACAGAGGGTTGGTGCAGGGGCTTCAAAGCATCAAAGATTGATGAGGAGGAGCAGGGCAACACAGAGGCTTGAGCCTCACTTGGCTATGGAGACGAGCAAATCAGCTTCAATTTCCACTTCAGGTGGAAGTCACTTGGTGAGAGACCAAGTTGAGGATCTTGGTGAGATGCCAAGGTCCAGATACTCTTGGTGAGATGCCAAGAGAGAGACTCTTGGTGAGATGCCAAGAGGTAGAAATCCTTGGTGAGATCCTTGGTGTGATGCCAAGATCTAGGTGATCTTGGATAGGTGGAGATGCACTTCCATCTATAGATCACGCAAGTTGAGCAGATATGTGTCAAAGACCACTTGTGATGATCAGGGTACAGCCATACTCACCGAGTATTTGCCAGCAGGCAACCATGTCCATTGCAGGGATGAGATTGGGGGTGAATGGCACTTTCCTCGATAAGAGGGAGTGTTGAGATTTGGGTACCTTTGAAAGTGCTCCCCTTGGGTTTGTGAGTCTCTAAACACAAAGGGGGAGACTATTACCCTTATTACTTTACTTTATGTTCTAATTTCACGTTGACTTAGGAGTTTAAGTCAAAAGTGAAATATGTCACTTAAGTGACATTTAATTCATTTTGTGGGTGAGTTAAAGGACATGAGGCAAACTAAAGAAAGTGGGTTTCCTAAGTGAGATTTTTGGATTAAATCTCATTGATTGATTAGACATGGCTAGATTGGATCTAGGCCATTGATCTTTTAGGGTTTGTCCAAAGAGAGGCTAAAGGAGGGAAAAGGGTAAGGAAGAGGCTCATTCTTCACTTGAGAGATTTGAGAGGAGAGGAGGAGAAGTGAGAAGTGAGAAGCTATTGGGCACATTTCTTCAAGAGGAGAGGGCACATGAGGTCAAGAGTTGAGGAGAAACCATAGCTTGGGTGCCAGCTTGCATGGAGGGTCATTCATGGAGGCCTGGGCACCATCTTGAGTAGAGGCGCATATGCTAGTGAGGAGAGGCGCATCTTGAGGAGAGGGCGCATCTAGCTTGGGAGAAGTCCCCATCTCTTGGAGGAGACTCATTCACCATGGAGAGGCGCACGCTAGAGGTTTAGAGGGTGCAAGGGTGAAGGAGGGCGCATACTTTTGTGGGGGTTTTGCTAGAGGAGGGGCGCACTTAGGCTTAGTGAGCACCAAGCCTTGGAGGGAGGCACTCTTGTGAGGAGGGCGCAAGACCAAGGTAAAAGCAAAGACAAAGGCAAAGGTTCAAGGTTCAAGCAAAGGAAAAGGAAAGGCAAGAGACAAGGAAAGAGGGCCAAGGGTTAGCAAAGGAAGAAGGGCGCACCAAGCCAAAGGGCGCCTAGCTTCAATGGGCTAAGTGCTGAGAGTGGTTGCTATTGTACCAGGTTCACTTGTATATGTTTTCCTTGTTGTACATTTTGCTTTGAGATCTTCTATATACATCGATCTCCAAATTGGTTTTCCTCAGGGGGGTTTTATCCAGGGTCATGTTGACCAAAAATACCTGTGTCCATTTTCATGCATGCTTAGATGTGTAGATCAGCATTTTAGAGTTGTAAAAATCTAAAGGAGTGTTATTTGTTTTGAGTATATTGCATGTGCTAACATTGGGTTACAAAAACACTTGCAAGGGCACCTCAAAAGAGCACTTAACCATCAAAATTATGAGCAGAAAGTACTTGACTGTTCGCTGTCCTAAAACAGCAGCAAAGGACAGTTTTGAAGATAAAACTTAGAGCCAAATTTCAGGTCAAAGACAGACCTGTTTTGGCAGCCTCATAGTACCTCAGTTTTCTCCAATTCAGACACTCCTGCCTGTGGTTCTAGCTGGTGGTTCTCAGTCTGGCAATTTGGTTTCTGGAATGGTGGCTCCTTGTGGGATTTTCGAGTAAGTGGACGTCTTCACCCACTCTCTTTTCTGCAGTCTAAGAAGAACCATGGGTGGATACAGAATTTGGTCTTGAAATTGGTATTGAAGTTTATATTCTTGTTGTTTCTGTTGGGGATTTGGTTGAATTTATGGGAGATCCCTCCCCACGTTTTGGTTGCTCGTTGCTCTTGAAGGAGTCTTGGCATAATTTGGATTTCAGTTTAGTTAACATAGACGACCTTGGAAGCAACCAAGTCGTCGAATTGTTATGTGGGTGGTTTATGCCTGCTCATGAGTCTTTCTCAAAGGAAGTGGAAGGGTTATCCAGTTTCAGGCCTGGTCTTATATTTGAGCTCAATCATTCTATTCGGTCTCGATCTCTATATTTTCTGGGAGTAGAGGAGCTTGAATTCCCATTACGGGCTTGGAAGTTCTGGTTCCTTTGTTTGCTCCTCTCATGTTGTGGATTGGCACTTTGTCGATTTCAAATGGAATTCCATGAACTCCACAAGATTCAGCACGCATTAAGGAGGCAAGAGGGCATAATTGAAGGCAATAGGAACTTGATATAGTCAGTCTCAAGGAAAATTCAGGAGCAGGACACTATTGTTTCAGCTCAGATTGAAATTATAATGGGGACTCTGGTGCAACAAAAGCATCACATTAACGCAGTGGAAGTCGAATGTGCAACCCTTTGTAGCATCATAACAAATATGTCTCAAGGAAAGCAGTCTGGAACTTTTAATCATATACATTCTGTGAATTCAAACACCAAAAAACTCATGGAAGATCATTCAGTGCACCAGCTTCCGGATTTGAACATGCAGGTGATGGAGTTCGACAAGGAAGCAGTTGATGAAGCCGCAAGTGCACATGCATCTGGTTAAGTTTTTATGTATTACAAGTTCACTAGGATCTTAGACACATACTATAGAAGTTATACTGTTAGGCACTTTTTGGAAATTTTGTACTTGAACTTGCTTGTAATGCACAACTATATGCTGAATCTATGCTCTTTTTTTGGACTGTGGTCTTCTGACAAGAAACCAAATTTTGATATACTTCTGTTGCAGCCTTTAACTTAATATATAATATCTCCTAGTTATGGTTTTAAAAAAAAGCATAATGTGTACATAAACATTTTATACAAAAGCAATTGTTAGTTGCATGGGCAACCACCATTGCTACTAGCCTCGAAGGTATTATTAGTTTCAAAATCTAATATAAAACTACCGAAAATACCAATCTAACAAAAAGTACCATTGCACCATGTCCCC
>JZKD02S0444033.1:0-17619 GCA_000966675.3 Picea glauca | reverse complement strand
CAAACATTTTCACCAAGACCTTCACTGAGCAGAAATTCCATTCTCTGCAAGGTCATCTTGGAGTGAAGGACACAATTGCCTAGAAACTGTAGTTCTTCTTTTTACATACATTGTACCTTGAGCGGGGGGGGTTTCCCATGAGGTTTTCCATCTTTCCTCACTTTATTTTGAGTGTTTCTTTTGTACTTGGGTACCTAACATGGCCTCGTTGTCGGGACCCAATCTTTATTTTCATCATAGTGATGTTCAGGGGGGGTGTTGGAGTTACTTCACACACACCTAGGATTTATTTTTCCTAAGGTTTTTATTTTTTCATTAGTCATAATTAGTCATTATCCAGTATCCTATATTTTAGGAGAGAATATTCAACCTAGAGAATATTCCACCTAGAGAATATTCTCTTTCAGTTCACACTTCAGTTTGACTAGTTGAGTTTAGATGTTGCATTGGGATCATCACCATGCTAATTCGACCTTGCCTTGGTATCATCACCAAAGTGGTGCATTAGCCTTGATTCCTTGATTTAACTCCTCATTACTTTCTATTCAATCAGTTAATTGAAGACTAGTTGACTAGTTAACTCAACTAGGTGGCAGTTCACTCCCGTAACTGCTTGAGAGACTAGAATAGGTGGCAATTCACTACTGTAACTGCTAGTGTGTGTCCAAATCACTCTAGACCACCACTATGGCGACTTGGTTCACCTCAAGTCGAACTCATTAAGATATATAGAGTATATCATGTGTAAATTATTCATTATTCACAACGGTTAATGAGAATTCTTCCATTCTTTCTCTCCTTCTTCTTCCTTCTCCAATTCTCTCTACAAATGTGTGTATTATTGTTTATCTAGATATATTCTGTGCAGGTTCAACACATTTACAAAGGCAAGGTGAACATGCAAGGAATACCTAACGATGATAGGGTTAGGGTTTTTGCAATGTATTGTAATGGTTGATGAGCGAAGAATATAAATAAGTAGTACTTAGGGGGAGAATATAGAGGGGACGACAAAAGGATGGAAGGAAGAAAGTTTTAAGAACTGTACTAGTCAGTAGGATGGTGAGCTAGGAAAGAAGTGAGTGATTCAACCCTGAGGGTTATATCACCAGTTGAGGAGCCCGATGCAATCTAGTCAGCCTCACAGGGATCGAGGAGCCTGTTGAAGAGAGTGATATCTAAGATTGTAAACACGTGTCGCATGACGTATTATTGAACCATAATAAAGAGATTGAAATCCAGATATTTGTAGATGTATCCCAGGATGGGGTGAACCACAGTAACACTTGTTTTATATGAATGAATGTATGTGTCTTTATTGTTGTTAAGTGGTGAATGTTAGATAAATGAATTAACTAGAACTAGTTAGATCTAGTATTTCACATGCATGAATAGAATGAATGCTACAATCAGTTGTTAAACTAAATAAATAAAGATTACAAGATATAAAAGTAGATCTCCACTCATTCCCAGGTTGCAAACACCTGAGTATTGTAGCTACCCATAGAGCTATCTTGGGTGAGACTGCACTAGTGCACTCTGTGTGCTACGTTTCCTTCTGGTCTACCAGAGGGGCCGATAGTTTTAGAGGGATTTTGTTGGGACCTTATTAAATCTGAACTGGAGGTAATCTATGATAGTAAGGTAGGATCGAGATAAATGATAGAGAATCCTAAGTATAAGAGCAGAAAACCAACAAATGGTTCCATTACCGGTTGGTTGGAATAGGATGGGCTTGAGTGAATGAGATCTGTTGAAGACGCGTCAAACGAATGCCAGACTAGACATTGAGAAAATGAGAATCTAAAAGGGAATGTTGAGACTATGGAATCCAACGAAGGTAGAGATAGAGATCTGGTTGAAAACAAAGAAGCTAGAGTTTGTGCTAAAAGATAATAGAAACCCGAAGTTGACACTGCGCAAATATCTGGACAAGTACGTATTCAACGACTTGCATGAAGTATTTTTTTGTGATTTCTCGCATGTATTGCAGGAGTGGATAAAAAGGTTGAAAGAAAACCATCTTACAAATTGGATCAGATAGATAGAGTGGAATCCTGTAGAGATCATGCAATTAAAAAAAGTTGATAATAAATTTATGTGTGCAATAGATTTTTGGTTAGACAAAATTGTTACAGGATTTATCATAGAATTTGTAGTAGATACAAAAAAATATTACAGCGCGACGAAACAATACATCTTGAAGGGACCTCAAGGTAGGTATATCATATCATTATATACTTCTATTAACATATTACTATATAACAAAGGCATAATGACAATGGTGTCAGACAACCAAACTTCTTTGCGTGCATGGAGGAAGGGGGAAGCACTTATAGGAGAAGGAGAAATGGAGGGAGAAATAGATAAAGAAAAGAAGGAGGAGACCTTGGACCCAATTATGATGGATGGAGACCAGATCAAGCATATCATGTCAATATCTAGAAGAACGCGTAGTGGAGTACCCTACCAATATAATATGAACACCAATAAGAGGGACATAGCTGCGATGGAGGGCTTGGCAAGTGATGAAGAAGAGGTAGAGGATCTCTGGGATACAGAACAGATTTAGGAAATCTTGCACATGACATATGAGAGGAAAACGAGAGGTCCAAGAGTAGGAATAGAAGGTATCATTCCTATCCATATCGGTGTTAGTGTGGAACCTATAAACCCATGTGCGACTAATACACCAAGAAGAACACCACCATTTAGACAACCAAATTTCGGGAGAAGGAAGACAACAAAAAGTACATCTACACAAGGAACAACAACTAGGGGAGCTAGTTCAGGAAGAATTAGTCAAGCATCTACACTGCGTATAGGTAGTAGTTCAATATTCAGGATGGTTGGACATGACCCCACCATTAGACTACCAAAACTCAAAGGAGAGGCGTCAGAGGACCCTGAGAAGAACTTGTTTATTTGTGAAAATATCTGGGAAGAAACACATATCACATATCTAAAATTGTGTAGTTAGCTATCACACACTAGATTAGTACATGAGTTTAGCGGAAAACAGTCCACCGGGAACAACTAGAATGATTGGAGATATCAAGAAGCTATTGATAAATGAATTCCAAAAGCCTAGTTCCGAGGATAAATACATGAATGAGATGATAGAGATTAGAAAGAAACCATGAGAATTTGTATGGGAAATTGACCAAAGATTAAAACGATTGAAGGGAAAGATAAAGTACTTCATGATAGATATGCAACATAGGAATCTGTTCGTCAATTCATTGCCATCACACTTGAAATACCCTTTGGGACATCAAAATTTTCAGACATAGGAAGAGGCTCTATAGGTGGCCCTACAATCGGAAGAAAACCAATATTAGAAGACAGATCCAACCACAGTGGAGCTGAAGGAGGATCTGAAGAACTTAACATTCTATCTAAACTAGAACAAAGGTAAGGAAAAAAGAGAAGTCGTTTGGTGTACCACATGTAGGAAAAAAGGACACCATAAGAACAAATGTCCAACATCCACACAGTACATGGCATCAGGAATGCCAAACTTGTTTCCAATAGGAGGACTATGGTGTGATATCTGTAAGAAACAAGGGCATGATCCATATCATTGCCCAATGATGCAAAAGTACCAGATAGTACCTAAGAGCTCATATTGCAACTTTTGCAAGTTAGTAGGCCATGATGAAAATGATTGTAGGACCATGGACCTCATGAGGGAAATAACATCAGATGCTCACAGTGTGCAGGAAGAAATGATGATCAGGTAAGATGCACCACAGTTTAACCAAGTACCAGCCCCGTATAAAACTACACAACAACAGTATAACACTGCGCAACAACAATATAACATTGTGCAACAACAATATAACACTGTGCAACCGCAATACAATATCTCACAACCACACTATAATCCCACACAATATAACCAGGAGCCCCAATACAATGCACCACGAGGAGATCAAGCTAGCTACAGAGGTGGAGGAAAAGGAAGAGGAGGCTTTGGAAGAGGCAGTGGACCAGTGGTATGCCACAACTGTCAACAACCAGGACACTATGCAAGAGAATGTTCACTTCCACCTACGACGTGTATGTATTGTCGCGCATCAGATCATGACATGGAAGAATGTCCTACACTATTGGGGAAGATCCAGGAAAAGAGAAACCAGAACAATTAGAATTTTTTGTGGATTTTGATGGAAGCAAGGGATTATGAAAGAAATATCAACATAGTTACGAGGGGAGGAGCTAAGACAGGAAACAACACAGTAAGAAAAGATCTAGCACAACACCAATGGGTGAATAAGAATGTTGAACTGAAGAAGCAGTTTGATGCACAGAATGAAAATGATATATTCAAGTAGGACATATAAGAATTCTTGAAGCCAAACATTACATCGACCTCAACTATGCAACATAATAAGGAAGTACCAGCATACGAGATGCCTCCATCGCTCAATCAAACCATAGAAGCACAACCCCTGGGACAAGTAAGTATGATTAAGGATATTTTGCAATCTTGTGTTAAAATACTAAATGATCCATCATCTATTAAAATGTTACAAAATATTCTAGAAATATATAGAACAGAGGTAGAAGGAAAGCTAGAACAAAAAATAGTTAATCATCTGCATACAAGGAGGAGAACAAGAAGAGAATTTAGACTGAACGCTAACATTGGATATTTCAACATGGGAGATATTATACTGGATCTAGGATCTGAAGTAAATGTGTTACCCAAGAAGACATGGCAATGTATGGGAGAACCCACATTAGGATATTCACTTGTTCATCTGAAACTAGAAAACCAACATAGAGTTCTACCAATTGGAATACTAAAGGGGGTGATAGTAGATCTGGATGGAGTGCACACTAAAACTGATTTCGAAGTGATAGAGATAGTGGATGGAACAACACCTTATCCAACATTGCTTGGCTTGGATTGGGTGTTTGAAATTAGGCCATAATCAACTTAAAGACGAGGAAGATGACATTCTAGTCAGGGAATACAGAGTCATTGCATTAATGGATCCATCAGAAGGGGAAAGTTTTGTAGAACCTACTTGCTTAGACCTGGAGGAAATAACCAGTTGTACAGAAAAACCACGCGAGAAGAAGATTATGTGAACCCAACTCTAGATGGGTTACTCAGTTGGAGAAGCATCATCTCCTCCACAAGAACATGTGCAAGAATAGAGTGCGTAGTAAGATGGCAATGTATGGAGATAAGGGAACCTCCCATATTCCATGGGGTGAATGAATTAGAAGCGTTATTAAAGCAATACGAAGATGAAGTGTTATACAATAAAAGGCTCTTATCCATGGATATAACACTCAAGGAAACACCTACAAAATGGTGGGGTGTGCAAAAAGAGACAGTTAAGGACTGGTACCAATGTAAGCAGTTACTACACATTATATTTGGCGCCGAACATGGAACCAAACAACTACAGAAATATGACAGATAGGGGGAACCAATAGAACACTTGGATAAGTGCAGAATGCTATGGAAGATGACACCACCAGAGGAATGGCCTCATCATTTTGTTCACACATTAGAATGGATTCCAACAAATTGGTATATAGACCAGGAATTGCACAGAGGAACTACAAACTATACAGTATTACAGTAGAATTTTACAGTCACTTTCTCATTTGAACATGAGAACCCCAACATAGACTCAACACTTAAATGAATAAGAGGGGCGATATTCATTAGAGAACCAAAAGTTGAACTCACGAAAGAAAAAAAATAGTAGAACATACAAACAGTAAAATAACTATTGTTATGCTACCATGTGTAGGAAGAAGCACCAGATGAAGATGACCTATGAAACATTCAGATTGCGAAAGTTGAAGGTGAAAGAGAAGTGGATGGTCCACCTCTAGAATAAAAAGTATTTGTTGTGCCGATCAATATGAATAAAGTCAACATTGGGACAGTGGAGAATCCCAAAATGGCCAACATTGAAGACTACTGGGATGAGCAAATAGTGGAAAGCATAACAAAGTTACTGTGTGAGTACAATGACCTATTCCCAACAACATTCACAGAGATGAAAGGAATATCATGAGAGCTAGGTGAAATGAATATACCTCTCAGATCTGAGGCAAGACCGATAATATAGAGACCCTATAGACTAAACCCAATATATAAACAAAAAGTCAAAGACGAAATTGAGAGGATGTTGGAGGCCGAAATCATAGAACCAATAGAGGAATATGAATGGGTAAGACCTATGGTAGTTTAGGAGAAGAAGTAGGGACGGATACATATATGTGTCGACCCGAGGAAGTTAAATTATGCGTTCCTACATGACCCATTCCCTACTCTTTTCACATATGAGGTGTTAGAGAATGTAGGAGGTCAGGAAGCTTACTCATTCACTGACGGATTCTCAGGCTACCATCAGATCAAGATAGCCCCGAAAGACATATAAAAGACCACTTTTTCCACAGAATGAGGATCCTACCAGTACATAGTCATGCCATTTGGACTGAATAATGCACCAACAATATTTTCCAGTGTATTTATAACTGCATTCAAAGAATTCATCCACCAGTTTTTAGAGGTATATCTGGACGATTGGACAATCTATAGTCTTTTGAAATACTATGTATAGGTGTTGAGGCTGATGTTATAAATATGTAGGAAGTGTCATATATCATTAAACATCAAGAAGTGCATCTTAGGAACACCCTTTGGGATACTATTGGGCCATATAGTATGCAAACAAGGCTTGCTAGTAGATCCTGCCAAGATTTCAGTAATTGTTAATCTACCACCACCAAAATCATTATGCCAGTTAAGGGAGACATTGGGACACATAGGTTACTACCAGAAATTCATAAAAGGATATGTGTAGATCACTATGACAATGGAGAAATTGTTGAGAAAAGACAACATGTTTCAGTGGAATGAGGATTGTCAATGAGGATTAGACACTCTAAAAGAGAAGATGGTAACCACACCAATACTAGTATTCCAAGATTGGAAAAAGACATTCCATGTGCATGTAGATTCATCAGCCATAACACTTGGAGCTATTTTAGCACAATCAGGAGAAGGATAATTGGACCATCCTATAGCATTTGCTAGTAGAAAATTGTCATAGTTGGAGCAGAATTAGAATACCATAGAGAGAGAACGCTTAGATATGGTCAATGCGATTCAGAAGTCCAGACATTACTTATTGAGAAAACATTTCAATATGTTTATAGACCATTCATCTCTCAAATACCTCGTAAACAAGCCAATGTTGGGGGGGAGAATTTGTATATGGTTATTGTTGTTCCAAGAATTTGACTTCGAAGTGATAGCCAAACTAGGGAAGTTGAATGTAGGATCTGATCACCTGTCAAGGATCACTAATGGGGATGAACTGAAGAATCTAGAGGACACATTTCCTGATGCAAATTTAATTTCAGTCTAGGTAGCTGATGAATATTTTGCATTCATCATTCAATACTTGAGTACATGGACCACGCCACAAGAATTCAACACTGCGCAGAAGAAAAATCTGGTAGTCAGGGCTGCAGACTATCAATTGATTGTAGGACACTTATACAAGATGGGTGCAGACATAATCTTGAGAAGATGTGTACTAGAACATGAAAGACCTAGATTTTAGTAGAATCCTATGAGGGAATATCAAGAGGACATTATGCAGGCAAAGCTACCATGCAAAAGGTATTGTGCTCAGGACTATGGTGGTCGACTGTTCACAGAGACTCAAAGGAATACTACCAGACATGTGATGTATGTCAGAGGGTTAGTAAACCGAATAGATGAGACAAGATGCCCCTGAGACCACAAGTAACCGTATAGGTATTCGACAAATGGGCAATAGATTTTGTGGGACCAATTAACCCACCAACAAAAAGGTCAGGAGTGAGGTATATTATTACTACGACATAGTACTTAACAAGATGGGAATAAGAAACACCAGTAAAATATTGCGGTGTAGAGACAAAAACACACTTCTTGTTTGAGAAAGTGATCACTAGATTTGGATTCCCAAGGATTTTGATCAGTGAACAAGGCACTCACTTCATTAACAACATTATTAAGGCTATGAATGAGGAGTTTGAAGTTTATCATCAAAAGAATACACCATATCATCCTCAAGCAAATGGAACAGTGGAAGCCTTTGATAAGATCCTCGAAAATGGAATGAAAAAGATATGAAATGTTGATAAGGATGATTGGAACTTGAAGATACCAACAATACCGTGGGGATACAGGACCACATGTAAAAAATTGACAGGGCAAACACCATTCAGATTGGTGTATGGACAAGAAGCAGTGATGCCATTAGAAGTTTTGGTACCTAGTCTATGTGTAGCAGCAATTAAAAACATGACAAAGCGAGGCACAGTACAATAAAGGCTAAGTCAGCTGATGATCATGGAGGAAGATAGGATTCTAGCAGGGTTTCACCAAGTGGTACAGAAAGCAAGGGACAAATCTTGGCATGATAGACATATCAAGAGGATAAATTTCAAGGAGGGAGACCTAGTCTTGGTGTACGACAATAAATATCTTCAACACCTAGGAAAAATCAGAATGCATTGGTTGGGACCATATGAAGTAAATATTGCCACATATGGGGGAGATGTACAATTGAAGGATTTATGAGGAACATAACTCAGAGGAATGATCAATGGGAGTCGACTGAAGATATATAGGAACAATCAACCTCATAGCACTTAAAAAAAAAAAAGAATAAAGGACAGGGCGTAGAAATAGAGGGGTTACCGTGCTGGACATCAAAATAAAACAACCATCGAAAGGAGACGTAGTGCGACATAAATAAAATTTCCACGCACACTGGCTAAACAACATCACATGCAGTAAAAAAACATTAGCGCTCCAACAAAAGGACCAACGGTTAGAAAAATGCGAAAATTGAGAAAATGAAGGGTACGGAAAATAGGCGCCAACTAGCGGTGTCTATCAAAATTGAATGACAAGAATGATTGATGGGACATCGCATTAATCATGACAACTAGCGACGTTAAGGGAATTCAATGGCAGGTACACGAGAATCACCAGTTCATTCAAAACACAACTTGTGTAACTTCTCCGAGAAGTTTCACACAATTTCTATATAAGGACAACAAGAGGGTAATGGAAGGGTTATTGTGAGTTTGAGAAAGTGCATAAAAACATAGTATACAGAGAAGAGATCATGTTTGTAGGAATTACAAAATGAACTAGCTCGGTGGAGACCATTTTAACCACCATGGCACCACCCAAGCTAGGTGCACCAAGACAGGCCTACATAAGCCCTCGAAGTAACCTTAGAGAACCAAAAAAAACACAAGAATCAAACAAGAAACCGCTTGAACTATTGAATTTGTCAACTTGGATGATATCCCTTCGCCCAATATGGAACCAGAGAGCCCCACACTAGTGGTTGAGGAAACCCAACAAACAAAAACAGTGGGCATGGATATTGATATGCCGAAAGTGGGATAGAGCCAGCAAGCCAAGGACGTAGGCAATCCTTCATGCCCTGAAAACCCTAAAGAACCCCTGAGGGTTAATGGGACAGTACCAAACCAGACAAAAGAAACCATGCCAAAAGGTCACACATAGCAACGCCAGAGAAACAACAGGAGGGCATAGTAGAAGATGTCATCGGGTGGCCATAGGCATATACAAAAGAGAGAATAATGGAGGTTGGAAGCTCAATTCAGCCACCACATTGGAAGGGCAAGCAACTAGTAGCAAGATCACTGCGTAAGCAGGATGCAACAACCATAGTATTGCCACAAATTCTGGAAGGGGTGCATATCACGGTTAACCTGTTAGGATGCATTGAAAAATTACGATACTCGAACCATGATGTAACTGACATGGACACATTTCCTAAGTTTTCAAAGCAAGTTTACCTAGATAGCATGGGTATCGGACCCTTCGGCGAGCCAATTTTCCAACCAAAACATTGGGCAACTAGACTGGCCAACATTGGGATTCTAAACTTGTTGGATATCCCACACTTTGGAAGGGGCTGCGATGTAAATAACTGCGTCAATCAACTGATGGAAGTTACCCACAGAGGATACCTATGGGTGAAGGAACCTGTATTGATAGATGCAGAGCTCATTTCATTTATTACAGGGCTACCATCTCAGGGGGAGATCCCCGTATAGTTCCTCGGTGACAAGACAAAGGAGAAGGTGGTGGCCGAGTAAATGATGAATATGTATGGCACATAAAGAGGGTCACACAAAATCATCATCAAGCGTATCAGTGACACAACAACAAGGTTGGCCACCAAAATAATGGTGTGCAAGTTGCTCAGGAAGTGCCGCAATGAGGAAGTCCCTGTCGGGGTCATCGTAGCTGCAACATAGTGCACGGAGACAACTATACTTAGCTGGGCCCCATACTTGTTAAATATGTTCTTGGAAGACCGCAAGGACACACAAGACTTGGGGACACAGTTCCACTACTCTTGGCTACTCATCCTGATTGCCTTGGTCAGATGGAGGGATCCTAAATATACATACTTTTTCATGCGATCCACTCATTGCCACACAAACGCGATACCTATCATTGGGGATCACTTCAGACCCCAAAAACAAAAGTGCAAATGCAGACATGTTCGCAAAGTATTAAAATGACCTCCTTGAAAGCATTGCCAACACTTGGAGGATTATGCCATAAGTGGTCGCACAATACTGGGACATCGCCAACTTCGAAGCGATTGGGCATATGGTATGGATCCAAGCCCAAAAGGATCTCGAGAAGGAATGGCTACAAATGCGATACTACGTCAAGGAAGAATACATAGAGATGGCCATCAAGGATTGGAAAGATGACTGGAGAATTCCAGTTTTGATTCAAGAAATGTCCACGAATAAGGAGGCTAATGCAGGGAAAGAACAAAAACTTGCAAGAGAAAAAACGACGCCCAAGAAGCCAAAGCTAGGTTAGAAGCTGACACAACAGAATAAAGGGGGTGTGCCAAAGAAAGGTACCCAGGCGGGGAAGAAGGACAACACCCAAGTGTTGCAAGAACCAGAGAAAGAGATTGAGAAAAAATAGGGAACCACATCAAGTGATACCGAACAAGAACAAGGCTAGACCAAGAGAACGATCATACACACTGGGGGTGTGTGAAAGAAGGCTAAGGTGCACAAAACTCCATCAGAATATATGATCACTAAGGATGATTTGAACCTCATGGCTGAAAGATTCCACGACCGAACAGTTGAGGAGTTTGAAAACACCAACCACCAAAGGGACTGGATCTAGGATGAGCTAGCCGACATGAGGTAGCTCCTGGAGTAGATCAAAGAAACGTAGAGGGTGGGTAGAGGAATAGAGTCAGTCCCCACAACATCACAAGGAGGAGCCGAGGTTGTGCCCAGTAAGAAAGATATGATCCAGACGATAGCACAGGTGAGGTCGAATTTTTACGTTACACCTAACATGCTACTCATGGATGAAATTGTGGGCCAGACACCCTTGAAATATCTGGCACAAATATAGTTGGCAATGGGGTGGATACTAACAAATCCGTTATATAGACCACAAGTTAGCGTCGCGTAGGAGGTACAATCATGTGCAAGCACATATGCAGTAGAGATGTAGCACACGAAGGACATCAGAGAAGAGTTGGAGTTGGTGCTCGAGAAGGAAAATCTCGAGACCAAAGATGATAAAGATCATGCGAATAGGATCAAGCAGGGATTGGTTGTAGCCTATGAGAGAATTCCAAAGAGCATGCAAATAGAAAAGTCCATGATGATTGCAAAAAATTGACCAGATTGTGCAAACAATCGATCAATACAGGAAGGAGATCAAGAACCTCCAGGAACAACTGATCACTACCACTCCCCTGGAGGTGAAGGAACAAAGGAAGCAGGAAGAAGCAGGACAAATGGAGGAAATGGAACGACAATTCAATGAAACTATCGACATGTTTGATAGAGAAACACAACTATGGACAAATTTGGAGGAGGATCAATAGGCCCAACAGTGGGACCAGGTAGAGGAAAATATAAGTGCAACTATCCAGGACCTCAAGCAAAGGCAGGAGACTATGAAAATTACTTAGCACCTCAAAGGAGTAAAAGATATGAAGAATATGAAAGAAGAGCTCATAGTCATGCAGACATAGAAGAAGGATCGACAAGCTCAAATGGAACCTCTCCAAGAGATATAAGCGGAGGTCATTGCACAGGCAGAGGAGGAAAAAAAGAACATGGCACAAACTCATGAAGAATGCACAGAGATGATCAACCAAGAGATTGCAATGCAAGTATTGGACGTGCTCAGAGAAAAGACCGTGTAGGATCAAAAACAAGAAAGGGAACTCACAAAGAAGTTATAGACTCTCATAGGAGTTGTTGAATAAGTGCACAAAGTTTAGGTGGCTTGGGACGAGCCACATGTTAGTGTTGGGGGTCTATTGGACACAGACCTTGTGAGGAGAAAAGGCTATTTTTGGGAAGAGAAGCGTGAACGGAGGAAAGGACATCTTGAAGGAAAGGCAACACGTGTGAGGGAAGAAGGCGAGGTGTGCATGCAAGGAAGAAATAACGATGCTAGGGTTAGGTTTTTTCAATGTATCATAATGGATGATGAGCCAAGAATATAAATAAGTAGTACTTAAGGGGAGAATATAGAGGGGATGACAAAAGGAAGGAAGGAAAAAAGTTGTAAGAATTGTACTAGTCAGTAGGCTGGTGAGATAGGGAAGCGGTGAGTGACTCGATCCTGAGGGTTAGTTCGGAGGCTGAGGATCCTGGTGCGATCTAGTTAGCCTCACAAAGATCGAGGAGCCTATTGAAGAGAGTAATATCTAAGATTGTAAACACGTGTGATGTGACGTATTATTGAACCATAATAAAGAGCTTGAAATCCAGATCTTTGTGGACATATCCCAGGAGGGGGTGAACCATGGTAACACTTGTGTTATATGAATGAATGTATGTGTCTTTATTGTTGTTAAGTGGTGACTGTTAGATAAATGAATTAATTAGTTAGATCTGGTATTTCACATGCATGAATAGAAAGACTTCTACAATCAGTTGTTAAACTGAATAAATAAAGATTACAAGATACAACCACAGATATCCACTCATTCCCAGGTTGAAAACACCTGAATATTGAAGCTACCCATAGAGATATCTCAGGTGAGACTGTGCAAGTGTACTCTGTGTGCTGCATTGCCTTCTGGTCTACTAGAGGGGCCAATAGTTTTAGAGGGATTTTATTGGGATCTTATTAAATATGAACTGGGGTCAATCTATGACAGTAAGGTAGGATCAGAATAATATATAGAGAATCCGAAGTAGAAGAGAAGAAAACCAATAATTGGTTAAACAGATCCAATCCCTCCAACAATAGGTTCTTAACAAGTTTCAACAAGCTAAGCAAGACAATTTATTCAGTAAGGAAAGTAGCTCACCAAGGTTCAGATTCAACAAAAGTTTCCTTAGGGACTTCATGCAATGGATAAAATTTCTTCCTAAGGGGGTAGGATTGATCTAGGTAGAAATTGGTGGCCATCCACCTATTCCATTGGCTCAAAGCAAGGGTTTCCACCTTGGCATTTTTTCTATATATTTTCGGGTCCTAAACTTATGGGGTCATTTTGAGGCCCTAAACAACATTTTATGGGCCCTCCATAGTCACATTGTAGAATTTGTCCAAAGTGCTATGGAAAAATGTGTATTCCTCAGATAGAGATTTCAAACGAGCTATCATGCTCCCCAAATGAAGATCATATGAAAAATTTATGCCCTTGGGAAGTTGACGTACCAACTTACCCCACTGGGGAAAACATGAATTTTGGCATTTCATCTTTCGGGGTTAGGGTTTTGGATTTTATTCATGTTAAAAATTCCTCTAGAGCCTCATTTTAATAATCATCATCTTCTCACGAGTGAGCGTAGTTATCACATCTCTTCTCAAAGATAATATTCCACTATTCTAGCGAGTCATTGACTCTATAATTTTATAGTTTTTGTACGTTCTCTAATTAATAAAAATATTGTGCATTACTGTATTTATGTGTTTATTGCAACATATCTGTATATTTCATTGTTATATCTCTACCTTCATTTCATTCTAAAAATAATTTGAATCAAAGAAGACATTAAACATGAGATTTTCTTAAGACATCCTACAAATATTATGGAAGTTATGCAATTTTCTCATCATATTCAAGCCAACAATAAGGCTACACACAAGTATACCATTGGATCATACACATGAATAAAATATCATGTTTGGGTTCATAAGATAAGCATACCTCAACCAACAAGGTTGACACCTCAACAATGTGAAGTTTCATGGAAACTTGTCACACAAAGAATCTAGCTAGTAGAAAAATCACATAAAGCTTGCAAGTGAGAAAAGAGAAAGAGAGACAAGCTTGAGAGAAAGAATGAAAATAATTGTATTCACTAATGAGAGAATAGTAAAAAATACATGATATAAGCTACATGAGAAAACTAATGCACCATAGTAGTGATCTAGAGATATGTGAGCACTCAATGACAGACTCTAGAGTGAACTGCCACCTAGTCCTAGTTAACTGGACATGCGATCATCAATTAACTATATAATAATAAGTGGAGTGAGGAGAGAATATAGCATGCACATGTGTGGAGCCTTCCTAGTGATTATCCCAAGGTAAGTATTCCCTCATGGTGATGATACTGAGGTATGCATGCAACACTTGGTGATAATACTGAGGTTTCCATGCAAAACTCCACTCCACTAGTCTAATTGAGGTGTAATTGACTCAATATTGAAGAGGATGTGGCACCTTCATTTGAGAGAGAATATTCTCATCTAGGGGAGAATATATGTTACCAAGGGTTCCCTCAACATAGACTATTCAAACTAGGAAAATAAATATTAGGTGAGTGTGTATTATTTCGAACAAACAAATGGATGAAAGAAGATAAAAATGACTATGTTTCAATTGTGACAACAAGTATAGTAAGGGGAATAAATGTGTTGAGAATAAATTATTCTACATAGACTATAAAGAGGAAGAAGATTAGGAATTGTAACCACCACAAGATCCAAATCTATAAGATACTACTCCAACAATATCTTGTCATGTATTGGATGACATCAATACTCCACAATCCCTCAAGATACAAGGATGCATCAAAAATAAAAAAGGTAATAGTATTGACTGATTATCGTAGTACCCATAATTTAATCAATTACAAATTAGCAAAATATCTCAATTTCTTTGTATATCCCACACCAGAGTTTTGAGTAATGATTGTAGATGGAGGTACCATAAATTGTTTAGGGAAATTCCATAGTATAATATCAACACGGGTGATTATTTTTTAGATAGGCCCATGATTTCCATCCAAATGGGTGGTGTTGATGTTGTATTAGGGGCCCGATGGTTACAATCATTGGGAACAATGGCCCTTAATTTTCAATATCGTTTCATGAGAGTTTCCTCAGATGGTAAGGAAATTGATCTTAGAAGTATCAAAGGGAAACCCTCTAAAGTGATAAGCTCTAATATAATGACAAAACTACTAAAACGGGAACACCAGGGTGTAATTTCATAATTGTTCTTACTTGATGTTCAAACATCTATATCCTCTGCTTCATTAGATCTCCAAATAGTTATCAACAATCATTCCAAGGCATTCGGTGAAATTCCTAAGAGTCGTCCACCTGCTTGAGATCATGACCATGCTATTAATTTGCAACTAGGAAGTGTACCACCCAACATTAGGACTTATAGGCATCCATATGCACAAAAGTTTAATATTAGTGTATGATATAGAAAATGTTAGAGGCCGACATCATTCAATCTAGCCAAAGTTATTTCTCTTCACCAATGGTGTTGGCTACAAAAACATATGGTTCATGGCGTATGTGTCCAAATTATAGACAAATCAACAAAATGACCATCAAAGACAAGTTTTCTATTCTTATCATTGATGAATTGCATGGCCCAAAATTATTTACTAAGATGGATCTTTGTACGGGATATCATCAAATATGAATGAAGCAGAAATACATTCCTAAAACAACTTTTAGAATACATAAAGGTCATTATGAGTTTTTGTTTATTCCATTTGGACTTACTAACACACCCTCAACATTTCAAATCTTGATGAATTCTATTTGCAATCCCTTAAAAAATTTGTGTTAGTATTATTTTTTGATGACCTACTAATCTACAACAAATCTTGGGAAGATCATGTAAAACATGTTGAAAAATTATTACAACTATTGGAAGAGAAACAACTTTATAAAAATCCTTCCAAGTGTTCCTTTGGGGTTCAAGAAGTGAAAAATTTGGGACATATTATATCTCATGAAGGTGTAAAAGTGTACCCTAAGAAAATTAAATCTATGAGGGAATGACCAATTCCCAAAACCTTGAGGAAATTTAGAGGATTCTTAGGATTGACAATTTATTACCACAAGTTTGTCAAGAACTATGGTCAAATAGCATCACCTCTAGTAGAATTATTAAATAAGGAAGCATTTTCTTGGACCGAAGAAGTAACCAAATATTTTGAAAAAATTAAGGAGGGTATGTGTACATCTTTTGTCCTAGCTAAACCTAACTTTACAAAATATTTTATTGTGGAGTGTGATGCCTCGGGCCATGGAATTGGTGCAATTTTAATGGAAGAAGTAATGCCCCTTTCCTTTGAAAGTAGCCAACTTAAAGGAAAAAAACCCTAGTCAAACCTGTTTATGAAAAAGAAATGTCAGCCATACTACATGCAGTTCATAAATGGTACCCTTACCTAATAGGAAGACACTTCAAAGTAAAACCATATCATGATAGTTTGAAGTACTTCTTGGAGCAACAATTATATTCAAAAGAGAAACAAAAATGGAGTAAAAAGATGTTATGTTATGACTTTGAATTTATACACAAAAAAGGAAAACATAATGTTGTTGCAGATACCCTTTCAAGGAAAGAACAAGAAATATAAGGTTCATTGTGTGTTATTTCTATTCCATAATCTGATTGGGTGGAAGAATCAAGGATAGAATGGAAGAAATATCAAGATGTATGCAAGATCATTCAACAACTACCTAAGGACCCCAGTTCATTAGATAATTTTGTGTGGAAGAATGATTTTCTATAGTATCATGGTTTCCTATATTTATGTAAGAATTCCAAACTCAAACAAAAGGTCCTTATGGAATTTAAGAATTATCCTATAGGAAGAAATTCATGATTGTTGAAAACATACCACACAATCAAGAAGGAGTTTTTCTAGGAAGGTCTTATAATTGATGTTCAAAAGTTTGTTTTTGAATGTTTGGTTTTCCAACAAAATAAGGGAGAGACAATCAATATTCCAGGTCTCCTACAACCATTATCTATACCAAGTCAAAATTGGGAAGAAGTTTCAATATATTTTATTACAAGTTTACCCAAATCCAAAGGAAAGACTATTATCACAGTAGTAGTGGATCGATTGACAAAGTATGCCCATTTTTCTCTCTCTCTTTGTTAAGCCCTAATATTGGCTCATTACCCTTTAATTGGGGCATATTGTATTAGTAATTTTATTTTATTTATGTCAGCTTTAGGCCATTAGTTGTAATTATACCTCCTAGTCTCTTATATATACCAAGGAGACATTTTCATTTTGAATCATCTTGTACTTGAA
>JZKD02S0444011.1:0-17620 GCA_000966675.3 Picea glauca | reverse complement strand
ATTCTAACATCTTAGAGGCCTATGCTTTCAGAAAATAAAATACTTTGTTTTTTCCTGTTTTAGTCATATATTCTTTTCGTATTTTCCTAACAACTGGAAGTGAAGTTTTGAAAACCAAGAGATATTTTTATCAAGGACATACTAAAAAACAATAACCTCTCTCTGTTTCTAAATATACGTTATGGTTTTGGATATATTCAATTCTCTTATAGGCCTAGTTTTTCAAAAAATAAAACACTTTGTTTTTTCTGTTTTAGTCATGTTTTCTTGGCGTGTTTTCCCAACAACTAAAAGTGAATTTTTGAAAACCAAGAGACATTTTTGTCAAGGACATATTCAAAAACAAAAACCTCTTTTAGGTTTTACACAGGTTTTATTGTCTTGTAGTTACAGGTGTCACTTTGATACCTATTTTTCACAAGTTCGCCAGGCCAGAATTGTTGCGCTTATGGGAAGTCACTTTTGGAACTAATTTTGCAGAGGTAAAATTGTTGTTTTACATGGTTTAAAGGATCAAGGGTATAATATACATCTCAAGGCTTCCTCACATGTCATCAGCAGCCTCCAAAAACTCCAAACCCTCAAGTTCAAACTTAGAGAGCATGAAACACTGAGTTGTCATTTACGCCATGATAACATTGTCCTACAAGCCAAGATGAATTCTCTACAGCGTTAGGTTGATGATATTACTGCCACCAATAATAGTCTCTGGGTGTAATTGAAACACCACAAAAATCCCAAGTCAAAATCCCTCGGGCAAGAGGAAGAAGCTTCTAAAGCTAATCCACCCCCTCCTTCGCAAGTTTAGTCATGAAGGGCAATTTCTTTTTGTTTGCAGTGGGACCTACAAAATCTTAGGTGTGGGGCTAATGTTGGGCCCACAATATGATCTATTTTATGACAGTAATTAGATACTTTTGTCGAATGTATATATGTGTTTTTCATGTTTTGGAGAAGCTTTTTGAAGAATTTTGTGCCAAAACGCTATGATCCACACCAGGTATGCATAATTCTTGTTTTATGATGATCTTGAGTATAATTCAGTATGATTTTATGTTTTCAGGAATCCAATTCACATTTTTTGGTGTTACATGGAAAAAACGCATCATGTTTATGCTGTCGGCACTCAGTCCGAAACTCCATCCGGTACTCGATCCGGTACCCGGTCCGGCACTTCGTCCAGCACTACTATGTCCTGCACAAAAACGATGGGCAATTTGGCGGTTATGGTATTGGCGACCAGCGATAGGTGAATCAGGAACGTGGGTTTTTCTCCTGCTTACCCCCTCTAGCTATTGAACTCTTAACAACTCAGTTTGGGTTGTTAAGCTGGGTGATTATTGGCTCGCTCTGTTTCGGCAATTAGGGCACCATTAATGTATTTTGTTGTTTTTAGAAGTGGTTCAACCCTCCAATGGTGGACCACTTGGTTGTAAAAGCTTATAAATACCATTGTGGTGGTCATACAATAGAAAAGGAAGATAAGAAGTAGTGTGTTAGAGGCAAATACGATTTTGGTTCTGTTTTGCCATTTTTGTTTTGTTGGAATTGTATAAGACTGTGTTTTTAGTTTTAATGACGAATTTGTGTTGTTGAAGATCGTGGTGTGCATTTGAAGAGTGACCACGACTGCTGGGGGGGGCACCAGCAGTCTGGGTAACTGTTCTATCATTTTGTTTATGAATTACATAGCATAAATGTCTTTTTGTTTTATTTTCTGTACATGAAATGTTATTTTACTTCTTTGTTATTTAATTTGTTGTTTATGATTTAATTGTTTTAAAATAGTTTTTGCAGGTTGTTATGAAGAATCTTGTCAATATGTACTGACTTTGTAGTTAGTGGAAGCAATCTTGCGGATTTAGATACTAACCCYGTGTGTAGYTAGATGGTAGAATAGACTTTCTTCATGCTGAAATAGAAGTTAAAACGGAGTTTTAGGATAGAAATTTAATTCATGCTTTCTTTGACARGGTTTCGRTGGATGGATAGTGGTAGTGTTAGTTTTTATTTGCAAATTGCTTATTCAAATGMTATTTAGTCTTTGCTTATCTATTGGTTAGCTAGTTTACTCATTTCATTACTTGTCATATGCTAGAATAGTGTTTAATTTATGTTTATGAGCATTTCCCTTTTTGCAATTTGAATTGTTAAGATAGAGCTAGTTTAGTTTATGTTATGCAATTTCTTGCTTAKATTTAGGTTGCAATTTCAAGTTGTAGTTAATGATTGAATTTAGTATAGTATAAGTTTGCTTATATTAGTATAGAATGCATTTGAATTTCATAGATTAGAAGACCGTTTCTTGCTTTCATAGAGTAGAAGATAGCTTTCTTCCAAGTAACTTTTGCTCTCATTTCTCATTTTAACCATACTCCAAGATCCTACATTTTAACCATTATTTAGGAGTTATGTCATTAGGTATTCTAACAACCTCCTTGAAGTGTGTAATCCATGTTTGAAATCGGCACTGCAAATTGGCAAAAGAGGAGGGTTGAAGCTTGGATGGCCTATAGGCACATCTATTCAATTTGGATGACATCCACATCAAGCTCAGGGTTATCAGGTACTCCATGAGGTTTTACATACCATTTTAAAGGATGAGACAAGGGTTTTTTATGTTTTATCATTGGCGTTGTGAATTGGAAAACATGGTCATTGCGAACTCATTTCCTATAGCAATTGCTTCTAAAGATTTGATCATAACTCTAACACAGTGATGTGGGTTTTTCTAAAAACTTTTGTGGAGGAGAATGATAATGGAATTGACTTGCTGACCAATTTTCATCCTAACCCATTTTGGAATTTGAGAGATAAAATTAAAACACCAGTGCATTGCAAACTGGCACTGCAAACTCTTTGTTTTTCATAGTTTTTGGATATTCGCCTTGTTTAGAGGTTTCCACCTGTCAAGGAGGGTTCAAATGACTTCTTATAGATCAGTTAGATGTTAAAGGACACATGCACCTAATATTTAGCTCCATTAAAACCTCATGCAGTGAGTTAGCAATAGATTTATTAATGAATTCCAACAACTTCTTGAAAAATAGTAATTTGTTGGATCCTTATCTCTTTGACTGTTGTCACCTATCTCCATGTCCTAGAATCCAATGGAAGAGATGGGTTTCGACCTCCTATTTATATTTTGTATGTTATTTTCTATTTAATGGGTGAGACGAATCAAGAGAGGGGTTCATTCCATGACCCAAGATGGATAGAGACTCATATTTTACACTGTCTATGTAGCAGAAGAGTACTTCTTACTGCATGTATCAGACTTAAGATTCTATGGATAATGAAAATCAATTATTTTTCCTACCATCTTGTTGTCTTCTAATTCTGATCATAGTCCAGTGAAAGATTCATTTGATTGTTTTATAGCTTGTTGTAATAAAGGATCTATTGTAATGTTGTTTACAAATATATTAAAATTCATCTCTTTGATTCTAATAACTTCTTATTTCAGAGAGTTCTACTTTATATGTATGTCATACTACCTGATGTAGATGATAGGTATTTCACATTCTTCTTATTAAGTCTTCCACTTACTCATCTTATTTCTATTACCCTGATCAAAGTTATTTAGAGGCTTATTTGTTGGTGCATATTGTGTGAAGTACGTTGTGATTGACATTATTTTCATAGTCTTTCATCCATTTTTCATTTACTACAAATTTTATCTTCCACACTTTGATGGGTACTGGGCTTGCACTCATAGAAGTTTGAGTGTGACTCTCAGTGCTAACATTTTTGGCATCATTGTTGGGGAGCGAAGTGTGAAGCAAGCTTCACTAGGAGACTTACATAGATCCAACTCTTGATGGTATAAAAGAGAGGGGCACATAAATTGACTATAATCATCTACATGACGACTCCACAATCAAAGACTCCATTGGAGGAAGGATCCTGCCTACAGAAAGATGAAAATATGAAAGGGAAAAATCAGGTACCAGCACATTAGTCTTCTCTATGAACTTTTGTTCTTCTTCATCAGTTCATTCATGTCTTTCCCTTTACATATAAAAAGAATTATCCTTTTCTTTGTTTACTCTGATGATCATCAACATTCATTTTTATTTCCCTCTTTGGAAGAAGAAGGTCTCCATTTTGCATGTGTTGTAGATGTTGATCATGTCTCCTAATCTCAGCCTATTGAGAAAGATGAAGTTCATATCTCAATCCCTCCTGAAATTGAGCAGCCTTATAGTCGTGGGAATCATGAGGTGGATTTACCTTCTAAATTCTTTGTTATACCTTGCAATCAGCTTGTTAAACCTCATTTTCAGCCCACTACTACTCAAACTAGAATAAGAGAGAAAATGTTTAAACCTTTAAGGCTTCCATCTCATCTTCATCCTTATCCTCGTAACTTCTTTGAGTATCTTTCTCATTTTTCTGGAGAAGATCATATCACTGTCGAGAAGCATTTGGGAGCTTTTGAGAACTTTGTCGAACAGTTTGAGAGGGTACATGAAGATGTTACCATGAGGTTATTTTCCAAATACTTGTTTGGGAATGCTTATTTGTGGTTTAAGGGTTTGGGATTTGATTCCATTAGTTCTTGGACTGAGTTATATTATGCATTTCCAAAGTATTGGGGTGAGAATAAGTCCTTTGATCAACACCTAGCTGATTTTCATGTTTTGAGGAGAAAAGAAGATGAAGCTCTGGTTATCTTCAACATGAGGTTGTATAGTTTTTATCATAGCATGCCATTGGAAATCCTACCTTCTGAGACTATAGCTATGGTTTACTACATAGCAGCTCACCATACAGATCTTATCCTTCTCCTGAGACAAAGGAAATATTCATCTTCAAGACGGTTGTTTGACAATGTTGAAGAAGTCGAGGAGAACATCTGAGCTTGCAAGAGGATTCAAGATCATGCTTACTTTGAAGATCTACATGCACAAGAGCAGCAATAAAAGTGTAAGTGTGTTTCAGATTTGGAACAAAATTCTTCAATGTTTTTAGAATTTTTCATGGACAAGGATGTACATCATGCTTATGCTCATTTTCCAAATCATTTTGAGCATGCATTAATGGATAATTATATAGATAACTATATATTTATAACTGATCACAATCATAATGTTTTAACTCCTACTATACAATTATCATATGATATTTTTTTAGAAGAGGAAATTGTCACTCTTGATGATCAAGAGTTGATCTCGAAAGAACAAGCAGCTCACATATTTCTCAGTAAAAGGGAATGTGTGCATTGGCAGACATCTTTTCTGAATCAGCATGATTGTGATCTTGGTTTTGAGGATCCAGTAGCATCTTTATTGGATTCATATCTTTCAAAAAAAATTAAGATTTCATATTTCATCATTTCATCGACACTTGTGGGTGAGCGTGATTTTCTAAAAAAGTATCTATGGTTGTTGTTATATTTATGTTATTTAATCAGTGGCAGAGATGGGATTCATTCAATCATGAATTTATTTGAATGGTTGTTGTGGAGGAGAATGATAATGGAATTGACTTGTTGACCAATTTACTTGACAAAACTAGAGATCTGGTTAGAATAGGGTAGTGTAGGTAATAAGCTTTCTTCCCAAGCATTTGCTTTTCTTCAGTTCACATAGTGTGATCAGATTTGAAGTATTAGGTTAGTTTGCAACAAGTTTATTAGTTTGCTTGAATAAGTGGTAGATTTTGGCAGTGTTATAGAGGTTGGTTGCACAAATGACTCCATAGCCGAATGGATAAGGCATTGGAACTCCATGTTCTTGGTAGCTCATAGGGAGCATGCCATCCCTTGTGGATCAAGATGTTAACACATAAGGTTGTATGGGTCAACAATTCTTCTTTGTTTTGATTTTTGAATCACAGGGTTCATAGAACATAAGTTTTGAAGTCTTTAGGTTGTGTTCATAAAAGTAATTTTGGCTCCAAAATGAATAAGGCTATGTTTAGCCTTGGTCTAAAGTTTGAGTCATTTGATTGTTGTCATGACAAGGTATAAACCCTCACAAGTCACACTTTTGATTTTTTATCATGGCCTTGACGTGTCACACCTCTAGCTTGTACCTAATATTTCCCTTTGTCACTATCTTTCTTCTCAAGTGTCAAGTCAAGTCAAGTTTTTGTGTTGCCAACTCACTAGGAGACTTCACAGCATACTCCAAGTACCTTTTTCTCTCATTTCTCATCATTGCATTAAAGGATCATTTCAAAAGGATTTTATTGTTTTCAGAGCCTACATTTTAACCATTATTTAGGAGTTATGTCATCATATCTTCTAACAACCTCCTTGAAGTGTGTAGTCCATGTTTGAAATCAGTGTTGTGAATTGGCAAAAGAGGAGGGTTGAAGCTTGGATAGCCTGCAGGAACGTCTATTCAGTTTGGATGACATCCACATCAAGCTCATGGTTATCGGGTACTCCATGAGATTTTGCATACCATTTTAAAGGCCGAGAGAAGGGTTTTTTATGTTTTATCATTGGCGCTGGGAACTGGTAGACAGGGGCGTTGCGAACTCATTTTCTGTAGCAACTACTTCTAAAGATTTGATCATAACTCTAACACGGTGATGTGAGTTTTTCTAAAAAAAATTATGGAGGAGAATGATAATGGCATTGACTTGCCGCCAAATTTCATCCTGACCTAGTTTGGCATTTGAGAGATAAAATTAAAACATCAGTGTGCTAAAAACTCTCTGTTTTGCATAGTTTTTGGATATTCACCTTGTTTAGAGGTTGTCGCCTATCAAGGAGGGTTCGAAAGACTTCTCAGAGATCAGTTACATTCTAAAGGACAACTGCACCTAAGATTTAGCTCCATTAAAACCTCGTGCAATGACTTGGCAACAAATTTATTAATGAATTCCAACAACTTCTTGAAAATTAGCAATTCGTTGGATCCTTGTCATTTCGACTATTGCCACCTATCTCCAAGGCCTAGAATCCAATGGAAGAGATGGGTTTAAACCTCCTAAGCATATTTTGTATGTTATTTTCTATTCAATGGGTGAGAGGAATCAAGAGAGGGGTTTAGTCCATGGCCCAAGATGGATAGAGACTCATATTTTACACTGTTTATGTAGAAAAAGACTACTTCTTACTGTATGTATCGGACTTAAGATTCTCTAGATAATGAAAACCAGTTCTTTTTCCTACCATATTATTGTCTTCTAATTCTTATCACAGTCCAGTGAAATATTTATTTGACCAATTTATAGTTTGTTGCAATTGAGGATCTATTGTAATGTTGTTTACAAATATATCAAAATTCATCTCTCTGATTATAAGAATATCTTATTTCAAAGAGTTATACTTTATATGTATGTCATACTACCTGATGTAGATTATAGGAATTTCACATTCTTCTTATTAAGTCTTCCATCTACTCATCCTATTTTCTATAACCGTGATCAAATTTATTTAGAGCCTTATTTGTTGGTGCATATTGTGTGAAGTAAGTTGTGATTGACATTATTTTCAGAGTCTTTCATCGATTTGTCATTTACCACAAATTTTATCTTCCTTTGTTTGATGGGTACTGGGATTGCACTCATAGCAGTCTGAGTGTGACTCTCAATGCTAACATAGTCCACATATCACCAACAACAATATCCATCACACCAGCTTGGTCCTAAAGTAGCAATGAGTCTTGCTCCATGACGTAATGAGTCTGGGTATCATGGTATGTATCACTATGGTTTTTGAAGCACTTGAACATGTTGTGTTGAATCCTTCTTCATTTCATGACTTTTGCTTGGAAATTATGCTCTTTGCCTCGTTCAAACCCAGAAGGGTGAAACAATGTCCTAGTAAGTTGATTTCCCTATAGGATGGGTTGTTATTGGGTGGATCTTTGAAGATTCATTGTTCGTTCCCTCCATACTTACCACTTTCCATCTTTATTCCTTCCATATCACCTTTCCTTTTTGGGCATTAGGCTTGGCTACACTATGAAGGGTTGTACCTTACCTCGAGGGAAGAAGGGGCTAAAGGCCCACAAGGTAAAAGTAGCTAGCAAGAGTTAAAAGCCAAATCTAAAACCTTCGAGATGCTTCACCTAATGATTCTCGAGAAAGAAATGAAAGGATTCTCAGTAAGAAAAGGGGACCTACAAGATAACATAAACACTCAAGGTATTAGTTAATGGATAGGAGGTCTCATCATGAGTCGACCTATTATGACCATGGGCATGTAGCGGTATGACATTATCACCTATCAGGTCACCAAACTAGGGTAGTGGCTCATGGTGGAATAGCCAATAGAAAGGAGGTGTCATCAGGATCCAAACTTCTCATTTTCGTGAAATGTTTGTGAATAACGTTGCCACCTCTGGTCATTAAGTCAAGACAGTGGCCCTCAACTATTCCTTTGTAGCACAAGAGGTAAAGATCAAAATAAATCAAGCTAAGAATAAATGGCAATGAATGGTCTAGGAAACAATTTCATCCATGACAAGGTGTAGCTCACCCTCCACAAAGTCACCCACATGAAAGACTCTACATTTCCCTGTTATCACATGCACTCCATGCCTAAATATTTACCCCATGCCACCTCATACACTTACATGACTTGGACTAGACTCCACCTAGGAAACACCCCNATTTAGGTTGCAATTTCAAGTTGTAGTTAATGATTGAATTTAGTATAGTATAAGTTTGCTTATATTAGTATAGAATGCATTTGAATTTCATAGATTAGAAGACCGTTTCTTGCTTTCATAGAGTAGAAGATAGCTTTCTTCCAAGTAACTTTTGCTCTCATTTCTCATTTTAACCATACTCCAAGATCCTACATTTTAACCATTATTTAGGAGTTATGTCATTAGGTATTCTAACAACCTCCTTGAAGTGTGTAATCCATGTTTGAAATCGGCACTGCAAATTGGCAAAAGAGGAGGGTTGAAGCTTGGATGGCCTATAGGCACATCTATTCAATTTGGATGACATCCACATCAAGCTCAGGGTTATCAGGTACTCCATGAGGTTTTACATACCATTTTAAAGGATGAGACAAGGGTTTTTTATGTTTTATCATTGGCGTTGTGAATTGGAAAACATGGTCATTGCGAACTCATTTCCTATAGCAATTGCTTCTAAAGATTTGATCATAACTCTAACACAGTGATGTGGGTTTTTCTAAAAACTTTTGTGGAGGAGAATGATAATGGAATTGACTTGCTGACCAATTTTCATCCTAACCCATTTTGGAATTTGAGAGATAAAATTAAAACACCAGTGCATTGCAAACTGGCACTGCAAACTCTTTGTTTTTCATAGTTTTTGGATATTCGCCTTGTTTAGAGGTTTCCACCTGTCAAGGAGGGTTCAAATGACTTCTTATAGATCAGTTAGATGTTAAAGGACACATGCACCTAATATTTAGCTCCATTAAAACCTCATGCAGTGAGTTAGCAATAGATTTATTAATGAATTCCAACAACTTCTTGAAAAATAGTAATTTGTTGGATCCTTATCTCTTTGACTGTTGTCACCTATCTCCATGTCCTAGAATCCAATGGAAGAGATGGGTTTCGACCTCCTATTTATATTTTGTATGTTATTTTCTATTTAATGGGTGAGACGAATCAAGAGAGGGGTTCATTCCATGACCCAAGATGGATAGAGACTCATATTTTACACTGTCTATGTAGCAGAAGAGTACTTCTTACTGCATGTATCAGACTTAAGATTCTATGGATAATGAAAATCAATTATTTTTCCTACCATCTTGTTGTCTTCTAATTCTGATCATAGTCCAGTGAAAGATTCATTTGATTGTTTTATAGCTTGTTGTAATAAAGGATCTATTGTAATGTTGTTTACAAATATATTAAAATTCATCTCTTTGATTCTAATAACTTCTTATTTCAGAGAGTTCTACTTTATATGTATGTCATACTACCTGATGTAGATGATAGGTATTTCACATTCTTCTTATTAAGTCTTCCACTTACTCATCTTATTTCTATTACCCTGATCAAAGTTATTTAGAGGCTTATTTGTTGGTGCATATTGTGTGAAGTACGTTGTGATTGACATTATTTTCATAGTCTTTCATCCATTTTTCATTTACTACAAATTTTATCTTCCACACTTTGATGGGTACTGGGCTTGCACTCATAGAAGTTTGAGTGTGACTCTCAGTGCTAACATTTTTGGCATCATTGTTGGGGAGCGAAGTGTGAAGCAAGCTTCACTAGGAGACTTACATAGATCCAACTCTTGATGGTATAAAAGAGAGGGGCACATAAATTGACTATAATCATCTACATGACGACTCCACAATCAAAGACTCCATTGGAGGAAGGATCCTGCCTACAGAAAGATGAAAATATGAAAGGGAAAAATCAGGTACCAGCACATTAGTCTTCTCTATGAACTTTTGTTCTTCTTCATCAGTTCATTCATGTCTTTCCCTTTACATATAAAAAGAATTATCCTTTTCTTTGTTTACTCTGATGATCATCAACATTCATTTTTATTTCCCTCTTTGGAAGAAGAAGGTCTCCATTTTGCATGTGTTGTAGATGTTGATCATGTCTCCTAATCTCAGCCTATTGAGAAAGATGAAGTTCATATCTCAATCCCTCCTGAAATTGAGCAGCCTTATAGTCGTGGGAATCATGAGGTGGATTTACCTTCTAAATTCTTTGTTATACCTTGCAATCAGCTTGTTAAACCTCATTTTCAGCCCACTACTACTCAAACTAGAATAAGAGAGAAAATGTTTAAACCTTTAAGGCTTCCATCTCATCTTCATCCTTATCCTCGTAACTTCTTTGAGTATCTTTCTCATTTTTCTGGAGAAGATCATATCACTGTCGAGAAGCATTTGGGAGCTTTTGAGAACTTTGTCGAACAGTTTGAGAGGGTACATGAAGATGTTACCATGAGGTTATTTTCCAAATACTTGTTTGGGAATGCTTATTTGTGGTTTAAGGGTTTGGGATTTGATTCCATTAGTTCTTGGACTGAGTTATATTATGCATTTCCAAAGTATTGGGGTGAGAATAAGTCCTTTGATCAACACCTAGCTGATTTTCATGTTTTGAGGAGAAAAGAAGATGAAGCTCTGGTTATCTTCAACATGAGGTTGTATAGTTTTTATCATAGCATGCCATTGGAAATCCTACCTTCTGAGACTATAGCTATGGTTTACTACATAGCAGCTCACCATACAGATCTTATCCTTCTCCTGAGACAAAGGAAATATTCATCTTCAAGACGGTTGTTTGACAATGTTGAAGAAGTCGAGGAGAACATCTGAGCTTGCAAGAGGATTCAAGATCATGCTTACTTTGAAGATCTACATGCACAAGAGCAGCAATAAAAGTGTAAGTGTGTTTCAGATTTGGAACAAAATTCTTCAATGTTTTTAGAATTTTTCATGGACAAGGATGTACATCATGCTTATGCTCATTTTCCAAATCATTTTGAGCATGCATTAATGGATAATTATATAGATAACTATATATTTATAACTGATCACAATCATAATGTTTTAACTCCTACTATACAATTATCATATGATATTTTTTTAGAAGAGGAAATTGTCACTCTTGATGATCAAGAGTTGATCTCGAAAGAACAAGCAGCTCACATATTTCTCAGTAAAAGGGAATGTGTGCATTGGCAGACATCTTTTCTGAATCAGCATGATTGTGATCTTGGTTTTGAGGATCCAGTAGCATCTTTATTGGATTCATATCTTTCAAAAAAAATTAAGATTTCATATTTCATCATTTCATCGACACTTGTGGGTGAGCGTGATTTTCTAAAAAAGTATCTATGGTTGTTGTTATATTTATGTTATTTAATCAGTGGCAGAGATGGGATTCATTCAATCATGAATTTATTTGAATGGTTGTTGTGGAGGAGAATGATAATGGAATTGACTTGTTGACCAATTTACTTGACAAAACTAGAGATCTGGTTAGAATAGGGTAGTGTAGGTAATAAGCTTTCTTCCCAAGCATTTGCTTTTCTTCAGTTCACATAGTGTGATCAGATTTGAAGTATTAGGTTAGTTTGCAACAAGTTTATTAGTTTGCTTGAATAAGTGGTAGATTTTGGCAGTGTTATAGAGGTTGGTTGCACAAATGACTCCATAGCCGAATGGATAAGGCATTGGAACTCCATGTTCTTGGTAGCTCATAGGGAGCATGCCATCCCTTGTGGATCAAGATGTTAACACATAAGGTTGTATGGGTCAACAATTCTTCTTTGTTTTGATTTTTGAATCACAGGGTTCATAGAACATAAGTTTTGAAGTCTTTAGGTTGTGTTCATAAAAGTAATTTTGGCTCCAAAATGAATAAGGCTATGTTTAGCCTTGGTCTAAAGTTTGAGTCATTTGATTGTTGTCATGACAAGGTATAAACCCTCACAAGTCACACTTTTGATTTTTTATCATGGCCTTGACGTGTCACACCTCTAGCTTGTACCTAATATTTCCCTTTGTCACTATATTTCTTCTCAAGTGTCAAGTCAAGTCAAGTTTTTGTGTTGCCAACTCACTAGGAGACTTCACAGCGTACTCCAAGTACCTTTTTCTCTCATTTCTCATCATTGCATTAAAGGATCATTTCAAAAGGATTTTATTGTTTTCAGAGCCTACATTTTAACCATTATTTAGGAGTTATGTCATCATATCTTCTAACAACCTCCTTGAAGTGTGTAGTCCATGTTTGAAATCAGTGTTGTGAATTGGCAAAAGAGGAGGGTTGAATCTTGGATAGCCTGTAGGAACGTCTATTCAGTTTGGATGACATCCACATCAAGCTCATGGTTATCAGGTACTCCATGAGATTTTGCGTACCATTTTAAAGGCCGAGAGAAGGGTTTTTTATGTTTTGTCATTGGCGCTGGGAACTGGTAGACAGGGGCGTTGCGAACTCATTTTCTGTAGCAACTACTTCTAAAGATTTGATCATAACTCTAACACAGTGATGTGAGTTTTTCTAAAAAAAATTATGGAGGAGAATGATAATGGCATTGACTTGCCGCCAAATTTCATCCTGACCTAGTTTGGCATTTGAGAGATAAAATTAAAACATTAGTGTGCTAAAAACTCTCTGTTTTGCATAGTTTTTGGATATTCACCTTGTTTAGAGGTTGTTGCCTATCAAGGAGGGTTCGAAAGACTTCTCAGAGATCAGTTACATTCTAAAGGACAACTGCACCTAAGATTTAGCTCCATTAAAACCTCGTGCAATGACTTGGCAACAAATTTATTAATGAATTCCAACAACTTCTTGAAAATTAGCAATTCGTTGGATCCTTGTCATTTCGACTATTGCCACCTATCTCCAAGGCCTAGAATCCAATGGAAGAGATGGGTTTAAACCTCCTAAGCATATTTTGTATGTTATTTTCTATTCAATGGGTGAGAGGAATCAAGAGAGGGGTTTAGTCCATGGCCCAAGATGGATAGAGACTCATATTTTACACTGTTTATGTAGAAAAAGACTACTTCTTACTGTATGTATCGGACTTAAGATTCTCTAGATAATGAAAACCAGTTCTTTTTCCTACCATATTATTGTCTTCTAATTCTTATCACAGTCCAGTGAAATATTTATTTGACCAATTTATAGTTTGTTGCAATTGAGGATCTATTGTAATGTTGTTTACAAATATATCAAAATTCATCTCTCTGATTATAAGAATATCTTATTTCAAAGAGTTATACTTTATATGTATGTCATACTACCTGATGTAGATTATAGGAATTTCACATTCTTCTTATTAAGTCTTCCATCTACTCATCCTATTTTCTATAACCGTGATCAAATTTATTTAGAGCCTTATTTGTTGGTGCATATTGTGTGAAGTAAGTTGTGATTGACATTATTTTCAGAGTCTTTCATCGATTTGTCATTTACCACAAATTTTATCTTCCTTTGTTTGATGGGTACTGGGATTGCACTCATAGCAGTCTGAGTGTGACTCTCAATGCTAACATAGTCCACATATCACCAACAACAATATCCATCACACCAGCTTGGTCCTAAAGTAGCAATGAGTCTTGCTCCATGACGTAATGAGTCTGGGTATCATGGTATGTATCACTATGGTTTTTGAAGCACTTGAACATGTTGTGTTGAATCCTTCTTCATTTCATGACTTTTGCTTGGAAATTATGCTCTTTGCCTCGTTCAAACCCAGAAGGGTGAAACAATGTCCTAGTAAGTTGATTTCCCTATAGGATGGGTTGTTATTGGGTGGATCTTTGAAGATTCATTGTTCGTTCCCTCCATACTTACCACTTTCCATCTTTATTCCTTCCATATCACCTTTCCTTTTTGGGCATTAGGCTTGGCTACACTATGAAGGGTTGTACCTTACCTCGAGGGAAGAAGGGGCTAAAGGCCCACAAGGTAAAAGTAGCTAGCAAGAGTTAAAAGCCAAATCTAAAACCTTCGAGATGCTTCACCTAATGATTCTCGAGAAAGAAATGAAAGGATTCTCAGTAAGAAAAGGGGACCTACAAGATAACATAAACACTCAAGGTATTAGTTAATGGATAGGAGGTCTCATCATGAGTCGACCTATTATGACCATGGGCATGTAGCGGTATGACATTATCACCTATCAGGTCACCAAACTAGGGTAGTGGCTCATGGTGGAATAGCCAATAGAAAGGAGGTGTCATCAGGATCCAAACTTCTCATTTTCGTGAAATGTTTGTGAATAACGTTGCCACCTCTGGTCATTAAGTCAAGACAGTGGCCCTCAACTATTCCTTTGTAGCACAAGAGGTAAAGATCAAAATAAATCAAGCTAAGAATAAATGGCAATGAATGGTCTAGGAAACAATTTCATCCATGACAAGGTGTAGCTCACCCTCCACAAAGTCACCCACATGAAAGACTCTACATTTCCCTGTTATCACATGCACTCCATGCCTAAATATTTACCCCATGCCACCTCATACACTTACATGACTTGGACTAGACTCCACCTAGGAAACACCCCCAAAATTAAGAGAGGTTAGCCCAATAAGACACCTTGAGACCCTCTCCAAACCTAACTTGTCAAATTGCATAACGTCTTTGAGCATTTGTTTGGGGTTAAGGGGGGTTTGATGCACATGTTTGGGTAATTTAATTATTGGATGTGATTTACATGTTGCGATCCTTGTGACTTATGAACCCATGGAGGGCGTACTTGTTGTCTCTGCAGGACCTTGCCCGGTGGACAGGTACACATGAGAGAATGATTAGCTTGGACCTTCATGGGGGCTCAAAGCCCACAGATGGATGTTGAAACCACACCCAGGGGTAAGAAGAGACTGAAGACTTGCACCAGACGAAGGAAGGATGTTACCTTCAGAGGCACTGTGGAAGACCTAGACCTAAGTTCTCATGCTCCTCCCACCTGAACATTGGCCTTGGGATGCCTTGGACGTCACCTTTGTATCCCTAGACATCACTTGTCAGTTTAGGTTGTCACCTTGGAGACATTCACAAGGCTATTGGCACGTGTGGGAAAATTTTAGGCCTTTGGAGGCCCAACATTTCATCTCCTTTCCCCAACCTCCCACACTTGAGGCCCAACGTCACCCTAAGAGGGCATGACATCACCTTTGGAGGCCTATTTAGATGCAAATTGAATTTATTTTGGTAAAAACGTAATTTTGTAGTAAACTAGCCAGGTCAGCCTGATAATTTGACCTAAAATAATTAAACGTCAAATTTTGGGATAAATAAACATAAAGTGACACTCATTTTGGGGATAAGTCATCACACACAAGTGGTGGTCTAAATTTTTCTCCCTCTTTGAGGTTTATTGGCTGAAATAACTAGTGTGCATCCCTTGGGAGAGCTTTATGGTGGTGTATTTTGGCATTTTTCATGGTGGAATGGTCTTCAACTAGGGTTTGACTTGATTATTCTTGGTGAAGTAAGTAGAAAATATGMATTTTTATTCATGTTGTGGATGTTTGTGGTAAAATTTACTTGTTTCATGTCTAAGATTATGAAATTTCTTGTTTAAACCCTAGGGGAGAAACAACAAACACTTCTTTCTCCCTATAACTCTTCTACTAGTTTGATCTTGCCAATTATACATTTTCTTGGGAGTGATTATTAGATCCCTAAAGTGCTAGCTCTCTAGTAATCTCATTCTAGTCACCAATTAAATTGTCTTTCAAAAAACTAAGGAAGGAAGGTACGTTAGGGCCTAGAAGTGCCTACTCTATAGAAAAACCTCCCTTAAATGGTCAAATGCTTGAGGCCTTGAAGTTCCAACACCGCTTGCATTTACTTCTTCCCTTAGCTAAGCATTATCATTATTTTATTTACCAAGTGATATTGTTACTATTATTGACTCCATAAGCCCCTAAAAGGCATTGATTTCTACGCTCTTTTGGATGAATGAGATCAAACAAACTTTCAAACTATCTTCTTGAAACTCTCACTAACACTAACAACCATATTGTTGCTGCTATAATTGTTGCTACAACCTTTATTTAGCATATCTAATCAACATACTAACCTCTAAAACTAACCCATAAATTTGCACTAGCCTAGGTGTTATCATCCCAAGGCTTTAGTCTTCTTTTTGCTATTATTCTAGGTGCAAAATTCTGAAGTTGTTTAAGGTTGTTGTTGTTGTTGTAATTATTGTTACAACCATCATTGCAACCCCTTAACAACCCTTAAATTGTCCATAAAACCACCCAGCATTTGCATTAGGCAAGTTACTATCAATATATATTAAAGTGTTTGTCTAATTTCCTAAACTTACTTTTCTGAAGTGGTTTTGTTGTTGTCATCATTATTGTTTTACTATTGTTACAAGTGTTTTGACAACCTTTTCAAGTCACTTATTGACTTGTTTTAAATCTTGAAATTGTGGGTGACAAAGTACTATCAAAATTGCAAAGTATTTATATCATTTTTGTCATCATAGCTTGCAATTTCTGGACATATTTGTTGGTGCTATACATTTCATCTTTTAGTGTTTCAGTGGCATATTTATATCTTGAAGTCACTAATTTGAAACATTGATATCATTGGTTCTTGCTAACATTTGTTTTTTCATTGGTAAAGGGCAAGTACCATTCATTTCCATTTCCTTTTTCCCCTTTGAACTTTACCAAGTGATTTATTTTCTTGAGTGACCGAGAGAGAGGGGTGGGTTTTACCTGGTCTTTTTACCCTTCATCAACCAACTAGGTCCTAGGACGTCTCCCTTGGAGTGAGTATCTTCTCCTCATAAATAGAAAGAGGTATCCTATTGGGGTGACAGTGATAGGACTACATTTGTGTTAAGTCAATCTAGGCCTACTTGCCTTTAGGCTTTGGGAAAATATAGATTGTGCGATAACATTTTTGGCGCCATTGTCGGGGAACACTGAGTCAATATTCCTCAACGACACTTTTTCGGTAAGCCTTTCCCTCAAAGCCTTCATCTTATGAAGCTTACCCAACGACTCCACTGAGGGTGATTCCCTCACTCCCTTTGATAATCCTTAAGAGGATACCTGGCGACTCCACTGATCTTTTCCAAGGTGCCACCTTACTCTCAACTTTGTGATATTTCCAAGATATGGGATCATGGCGCCCTTGGAACAAGTGTATCTGACTATTAATTTTGAAATTTTTCAAGGATACCCACATTATTTTGATATCAAATGGTTAAA
>JZKD02S0443999.1:284062-297972 GCA_000966675.3 Picea glauca | reverse complement strand
ATAGCCCTGAAGTTGGCTATACCTTGATATTGTGCGACCACTTCCAGAGAGATCCTCCAAGTATTGGCTATACTTTCCTAGATGTCTCTTAGGTACCGCATAAAGGTACCCACATTGCCACTTCTTCCCTTGGGATCCGATGTGCTGCCAATGGACGTATACCAAGCTGTGCAAAAATGACCTACTCTATCACAAAAATAAGAGTAGGGAGGCTCCTTCCACCTGATTAGTGCTATTAGAATCAACAACTAGGAATAATGGAACTCTGTTCCCAAGTCCTGCACATCCTTACAGTCATCAAGGAATAGGTTCATCAGATATGGGGCCCAGCTGAGCATGGTGTTGTTTGCGCATTGAGCTGCAGCTGTGAAAGCCCCTATAGGGACCCCCTCCTTGCGGTACTTGCATAGAAATTCACACACCATTAGTTTTGTGGCCATCCTGGTGGCTGCGTCGCTGATTCTTTTGATGATGATCTCATACAAGCCTTTCTCTGTCCCGTATGTTTTCTTCATTTCTTTGGTGAGCGCCTTTTATTTTGTCTTGTTATACAGGTACTGCATGGGACTCTCGCCCATCAATGACAAACCTATGATGAACACAATTAGATCCACGTCGATGGAGACATGTTCTTCCATCCATAAGAATCCTCCATAGAGGAATGCCATCAACTGATTGACGCAATTATTCACATCTTTCAACCTGCCAAAGTGGGGAATATCTACAAGGTTAAGGATCCCTATGTTTTCTAGGCCTGCCACCCATTGTTTTGGCTGCATCCTGGGGTCTCCAAATGGTCCCGTGCCTATGTTATTCATGTATACTTGCTGCTAAAATTATGGGAATTTTCCAGTGTCAGCCACATCATGGTAAGAGTATATTATCCTTTGCACACACCCCAGTAGAGTTGGAATGGCCTACACCCCCTCAGGAATGCGTGGTAGCACATTTGAGGCATTTTTATTCTTTCACGGGGACCGTGTGATGGGATGTTTTCCCTTCCTTCTTACTAGTGCGCTAAAGGTCTCAGCCTCTCGTTCTCTATATTCCACGTCTGACTCTGGTTTCCCGGTGATGCCTTAAACCTGTCCTTATTTCTACTATGTCCAACCTTCTCCAGGTTGTGGTTTCACTATGTCAGAATCTATCAGTTCACTTTCACCCCCATTTGTTCTATGGGCTTCTTTGACCCTCTGAGGTTGTTGTGGGTTTCCTGTGGTGATTGGTTTGTGCCTATGCATAGTGTCATGCGAGTCAATCTCCATCCCGAACCTCTTCGGGGATTTTTCTTATTCTTCTACTAGTGTGGTGGTAACTGATTCAACCTGTGGAGAGGGAATTGTGTCGACATCAACAATTCCCTCTCTTTGTACCATTTCCTGCGTCGCCTCTGCAATTTCTTGTGGTGACATAAGACTGCTTCGGGTTTTTTGTGTTGTTTGGCTTGGTGCACCAACCTTTGGAGGTGCCATCATGAGCAATTCTTTCTTTCTGGATTTGAGCTTCAATTATTTCAAATTTTATGTACTCTCCTGTTCACCTCTCATTTTTAGCTTCACAGGTTGGCGAATTTGCAATTTCACAATAAGTCTTGTTTTGGTCGTGTTTCTCCTTTATATAGAGGGTGCCATTATTTCCCTGAATTTTCTTGGAGAAGCTTCTTTGGCTGTGATTAATGTGTTGAATATTATCAATTATGCTTCATTAAACTCCATGAATTCTCCAAATTCATAGCGTTTTCCCCTAACGACCATTTTCAGATTTTCTAATCGTTGGTCCCTTTTCTAGTGCACTGTAATTTTCCTTAGTGCACGGTGTATTTCTTTCTTCCAACCATATGTTGTGTGCAATTTTTTTTTATTTTTGTCGTGCTGAGTCCACTATCTCTACGCACGATATTTCCCAGTATTTTTGTATTTTCTTTCTTTTCTATTTTTCTATTTCTTTTTCCTTCTTTTTCTCGTTTTTATTTCTTTTTATCATTTTTCTATCCTAATCTCTGCTATGGTACACTATATACATGCCTTTCTCATTGCGCTGTAAGTTATAAGGGTTAGGAGGTTGTTTGTCCCTGTATAGTTTCAGTCGACTCCCGTTGATCATTCCTTTCATTTATATTCCTCCCAAGTATTTTAGTTGTACATATCCCCCATATGAGATAGTATTTACTTCATATGACCCTATCCAATGCATTCTAAATTTACCAGGATGTTGAAAAAATTTACTCTCGTAGAGAAGGATGTTGGACACACCGACCACACTGAGAGGGGGGAGGGAATCAGTGTAGGGTTCTTTTTAAACTTCCCTTAAAAAAAACTCCTTAGTTAGCAATCACCATTTACTCATCACTTATTAATGTCATTTATAACCATTTCTATGTGAACATATAAAAACAACATATATCATCAACAATCCATCACCACAAAGAGAACAATATGTATGTACAATTTTATTTTTATTATGGACAACAATCCTTGGGTTTATCAACAACAACTGAATAGAGTACAACTCCACAAGAACACTAGCTCTACAATGCAAGAATCAACTTACACAACTCAGCACCAACTGAGACGAGGATTCAATCCTCAACATATACCAATTTTTCAATAGGTACGTGACCTGTTAGTAGTGTAACACACGTATGTATATACCCTACCAGTAGTAAAGTCCGCGTATGTACATAGTCTATCTGTATTGAATCCTGTGTATGCCTTCTGAACAACTAGGGTTTTCTCTTCTTGAAAACCAATATCCTCTACAGCCTTCAGTCACATCCACTTCTATCTTTCACTGTCCAGTCTGTACCATAACCAATCACAACACATCTATGCTCTCCAACAACTTAATCATTCTCCTTAACCATACAATATGAATGTTACTCAATCATAAGTAACTAGTATACTATGGAAACCATATCAATATTGAACCATAAGAGTGTTTCTCACTCTATCAATCAACCAACATAACCACATCACAACAACCATACCAATAATGCCTTAAGAATTCACCATATAATAAGCAAGATTATCCATCAAGACAACTATTTAACCATACCATAATTTCTACGGCATATCTGAGCCCATAGAATGCAGATTTGGAACTTGATTCAACCTTCAGGAACCTGGCACCAGCTCACACTCAAGCCTCCATGAATTTCTCCATCTGTACACACTCTGATCTTATTCAGACTGCATGTGTATCTGCCCTGCCTCACTGTATCCCACGTATGTATGGGCTCTGGCCCACTGCTGCTCACGTACTCCTTCAGAAACTAGGGTTTTTGAACTTCCAAAACTTTCGCCATCAAGATCTCAGACTTATGGAAAATTTGATGCGTCCATGAGATCCTACAATCACTCTCTTGGTCAGAATATATCTTCAATGTATGCTCAAGAGATATGTCTTTACAAGAGACCCTTGCCTCTTATTTATACTCTCCAAGTAGCTTCCTTAGAAGCATCCACTAGGCCACTTTGTCCATATATTCATTTTATTTACATAACCACTTTGTCCACATGGCTACCTTTATCCAACTTTGTCCACATAGGAACTTTGTTCACATGGCCACTTGTCCATTTAACCTATTAGCATTGATAGTCACCCTCATATTGCAGGAGGATGAGCCCAGTACTAATCATTTTTTTTGGTGGATGTTGGTTTTATATGAGTGGAGGTCAATGGACAAAACCTAATATATGAATGATGTTCAATAGGAAACTGGACATGAAATGCATGGGGAAGTGAGGGCCACAACTAACTTTAGTCAGTGAATTGAGTTTAAGTGTGAGAAGAGGGAATACTTAGTAAGAAAGGTGGACAAGACTACTATGGGCATCAGGCCTTCAAGAAGCTTGGAGAAGAAAAAATCAGAATCAAGATCACTCTTAAGCTCAAGTTTCAGAAACTGAAATATGTCCAAATGACACAGTCAAAACAACACAATGATCAAACCTATATCACCATGCAGCTACAACAACTTGACTGGATCCTCCGTGCCTGAGTGTTTTAGCACAATTTTTACAAAGAGATGAAAAGAGGCTCACTTCTATTAATCTGAAAGTCTCAAATCTTATACATAACCAGAGAACATTTCTGGCATCAAAAACCTTACAAAATAGGGATCTCTGGTCAACCAGTTGATGACCTTAACAAAATATTAAAACTATCTATTTTTACTCAGAACAATACGCCACTACCAAGAGTGTGACCTGGTCACTACAATCAAAGCTTTCCGTCGACGAGTTATTCTGTAAAACTTAACGTGCATCCTTCTATCAGACGCAAGCTCAAATCAGCATGGGTTTTGCAGGAAAATATTCCCAGAGGGGTACCATGGGTTGACAGTTCAGTCCCCACGACCGGGCCTTCCATGCCTTCCATTTATGGATTGAGTCGAGGTTTCAACCACCAACTCTACTTTCATTAACTACCTTTTCTTGAGAAATCAACAAGATTAAATTCTCAGGGGGTGGCCACGTGTTGCTCTTGGATAGGACACCATATAAACACGTGATTGCGGGGCTTCTCAAATGTGGTTTAGGCTCAGACCGCTTTTGGGCCCGCAATCCATCTCCTTTTTCCATGTAACACATTTACCATACCATGGTTTCCATTGCGGGACCACTTAAGAAAATTATCGACCGAGCACATTGCATCGCCGCAATAAACTGTGGCCATTGTTCTGGTCAAGTTCTAAGATCTGGGCGCACCAGCTAGATTTAGTGCTACTTCCAAATATATCTGCCCACCAACTTCAGGATCTTCCAAAGCGTGCTTTGGGATAGGGTGCTACCTTTGGCGCTAAACAATAACACCTCTCGAAGGATGATTGGACATGGATGCATTAGTCCACCATGTTGATTTGTCACAGACAGAGGGGTGATAGGTGTCACTAGAAAATAGGATAGAGGCATGTTTGAGAATGCTTGAAAAGAGTGTCACGTGTCAATGCTAGGCGGATTCCATGCATCTTGGCACTCTATGGCTTGGGCGCTAGCTCCTTTTCCTTTGGCTCCTTTTTAAACGTGACCTCGGGCCATGACCTGGCGCTTATCCCATATGAAGTTTTTGGATTTTGTGCTTCAGGAGTCTTATCATCATTTGTCTCCAGACTTCCTAATACCCAATTGATGAAATCCCTCCTCTCCAATTGACAGTTGGATCTGCTATGCATCCAACGACCGTGATTGCTTCCTTGAAAACCTGAGTCACCAATCATGTGCTGGGTTCTTACCTTTCTTCTTGGACCCACCTCCTATGTGACCTCGGGCTGTGACCTAGGGCCCAACTTTCGAGTGTTTCAGGACTTCACGTTTTTTGAAGTCAGAAGTTAGCTTACCTCCTTTCTTCTGATTCACGATTCTCCAACTTTGCTAGTGTCAGATCAACGATCCATGGCCTTGCATGATTCGATGATCCAGATCTCTTCTTCACGAATTGAGACTTCGCGCTTCGGGACTTGGGGTCATCTTTGCTCGACTTTGATTTCGGGCTTTTTCTCCAGCGCTAAACTCTAAGCAACTTTAGGATTCTGAGCGCCCATGAGCAACTAATATAATTTTCTCAGGAATTTTCGTCATTGAAGTTGATCTTGCCTGTTAGTTTGAATTTCGAGCTCGAAATGGACTGCTCTGAACGTTGTGCTTTGACGTTTCTTGTGCAGGCTGCGAAATTGGACAACCTATTTCCCTTAACAACTATATGTGATAACATTTGGCTCCACAGGGGATGGCATTCTCCCTGCGAGCTGCCAAGAACAAGAAGTTCCAGTGCCTTAGCTGTTGGGTTGTGGATTCGAGCTCAAAACTTTCGTTGAAGAAAATAGGGAAATATGTACACACTACTCTACTAAAAATGAAAACAAACACATGGGCTCTAGATGGAGCTTATTTATGTACAATCCTATACTAGTTGATCTTTACAAAGTGCTAGGTGAATGCAAACTTCCACCATAGCCACCCAGACTGTCTGGTGATAAATTTCTTATATTTACTACATCTGATCCTCAAAAATCTAGGGAAGTATGACAATAGAATGAGAACATGGCTTGGAATGTTGCCCATACCCCTAAATGATGATAATATGAATAATTATGCATGCTCCAACACTTTTTGAAAACATAGCTCCATATATGACCCCACAAGGTCACAAAATTTATAATCAGAGGAGCTCAATTGGTAAGAAATTACCTCATGTTCTTCATCATTGCTCACCCATTGTTTGATGCTCTTAGAGTGTAYAGGTGGGTGGAGAACTGATGTAGGATGACCAATACCAGGTGGTATTTTCTCATTAACAGGTTCTGGACAAGAGATAAACTRCCCATTTAAATCATTTTTTCCTTCAYGGCTCTCCCAAGGATCTGATTCATAATCATCATAAGYAGGGCCACCAAAAACACCTGTTTCAAGGACCAGATTATACTCTGGATCTCCTTCATAAGAGCAACAAGCAYGATCTACCTCCAATTTTTCTATTCTTTCAGAAAGTGATTTTACYAGATTTATCAACTCCTCTAAGGTATAYCCCTCATCCTCACAACTTTCGCAAGAGATAACTATGTTATGAAAACCATATCTATACTCCTCACAACAGTTATGGTAGACTAACTCAGAGGAATAATACCTTTGACWGTGAGCATGGAAAGTTKCATGAAACTGCTCYAGGGAGGAGATGCTAGCAGGGGTAAGGAGTGATACCACTCATGAGCATCTCTTGCTAATGAGAAAATGAACATCTTCAATAATACATCCTCATGATGTATCTCCCATTGATGCATGAGTTCATGAAACTCATGGAGATGCTCGACAAGGTTGTCATCTTTATGTTCTCTAAATATGGGCAAAAAATCACCCAACTCATCGATAGCAGGAACAACATTTGGAAAACCAGGAACAACAAAGAAATTAAAAGGAGAAAACCTTCAAGCCAAGATCTTTTCCATTTCAAAACAGTGGAGTCACCACTGGATTCTTTAATCATGGAGTCACCAGGTGAATGATATGCATTCTAAATGTGTCTGGACTTTGTTCACCATCAAAGGCTAGATCTGAGCGTTGTTGTTCTCCCAGGGAGATTTTCAATCTGGGACAACATCTAAATCCTTCTCGAGAAATATTTCCTTTCTTGATAATATTCTCTACGTCAACTTCAGGTGTAGCTAGAGGCAGCTATGGAGTAGACCTCGTGTGTTTACCTATGGAAGTCACAACTGAAACATTGGAGTTTCCAGGTGCAAGTTGCAATCTTTGAGGTACTGATTTCTGATGCACCTTCAGAATCAAAATTTCTTTGTCGTTCTGCCCCAGGGAAATGTATTCAATTCATTCCCTGACAATGACACCAAGAATATTAGAACTGATAGTCACCCTCATATTGCAGGAGGATGAGCCCAATACTCATTCGAGTTTTTGGTGGATGTTGGTTTTATATGAGTGGAGTTCAATGGAAAAAACTCAATATATGAATGATGTTCAACACAGAACTAGACAAGAAATGCACAAGGAAGTGAGGGCCACAACTAAAATCAAACTCAAGATCACTCTTAAGCTCAAGTTTCAGACACTGAAATATGTCCAAATGACACAGTCACAACATCGCAATGATCAAACCTACATTGCCATGTAGCTACAACAACTCGACTGGATCCTCCATGCCCGAGTGTTTTAGCACAGTTTTTACAAAGAGATGAAAAGAGGATGACTTATATTAATCTAAAAGTCTCAAATCTTATACATAATCAAAGAACAGTTTTGGATCAAAAACCTTACAAAATAGGGAGCTYTGCTCAACCAATTGGCRACCTTGTTGGGCCCCAACAACCCCCTTCTCTATTTTTAATCAAAATCTAGGGTCCCTCATTTTTTTTCCCCCTTTGACTTGATTGGATTGTTTCTTTCCTTGATTATTTGGTTTCAAATATTTCATGAGAAATGCATATCCTCTGACAATGTTTCCATTTTCTCATTYGAAAGATGTGTTAAGTTATCTCTTAGAGAAATAAAAAKCTTCATTATTAGTTTTGTAAATACTATAAATATTTCATATTTGTAATAAGAAGAACYCATTACTCTAACTCTTATAATAATACCAAGGAAAATATGAAATAARATTTCAATATAATTACGAAACTAATACATTAAATAAAAAWTGATTTTTTATAAGAGAAYTTTACAACATCAAATAGTGTAATCTTGAAATAATATTTTAATCCTAAATTCATATTGTTTTTAACCTTTTCAAATTAAAGTTRGAATCAAATAYTTAATATTATTCTCTACCATTCATTTAAACTAAAAAMWTTTTAAGTTTTGTTTCCACAATTCATTAATGCATGCAAAGGTTATAAATCATTCTAAGRATTAGACTGTCATTATAAACTTATATATTCACAACTAAATGATTTAAAGTGGTGAGAAAAAATGTTTTTTCAATTCAAAACAAATTATATATCATTTCTTTCTCAATCAAACTCTATATTGGCCAATATTTCATATTATCCCATACCTATTCAATCATATCATGCTCATGATAAGGATTATCTACCATGTGTTCAAAATCATTATAACAAACTCATGTTTATATGGTATTACATAAAAGTGAGTTTATTTGATTCACTTTATCATTATTGGTTGGCATAAGTCATCATACACATGTAATATAATTTTTTTAGAAAAAATCATAACATTTACATTACAAAGTGTCAAGCGACAAGGTTGGAAGCATAAGGTTGTAAACATTAAGACTTCAACACATTGACATGTTATGATAGAATATGAATGTAAAATTTGATAGTCTACAATAATGATTATATATGTCACCGAATAGAAACAAAAATAACATTGTATCACTCGATCTCTAAGTATTTGATGCCATTTAGAGGTTTACCAAACAAGCATGTGATAGGACACTTCATGAAGAATCTAATGTCAAGAACGGTTAATCACTTTCCACCAAATCTAGGATTATAATACTATTTGTCACAAAATCTTCACACTTCGAAAACAATTCATAGTCGAAATTGGAGTTTGTTCTATTCTTAACAGAAATGATGCTACCGGCGATAGTTAAGGGAAATGTAAAACACCAGATTTTCGCTAATGAGATTGTGTAGAGGAAACTACGCCACCTCAAGATTGCAGATAACAAAAAATGTCATGAGATTGTTGAATCACTAAACTAAGTCTTAATGGGATTATACGAGCTTTGTGACTGAGAGAAATAAAACAAAGAATCAAGAAGGAGAATTTGTGGCATATTTGCCAAGTGCCAGAGCGATTTTCTTATTTGTTTTATCATTTGATTTCTCACGTTATTTATTTTTTTAGGTTTTCTTTTATCAATTTTGACTTTTGGTTTGGTGTGCATATTTAAAATGGTCGACAATGGCAGATACGAATACAGATCCAAAGTTACTGATAAAATTTAGCATCAGAAAGGTGCTCATCATCATTATCTTAAGAAGATTCACATCCCTAAATCGAAAAAAATTGCGAAGATAATGTCACATAATTGCTGTAAAAAAAAAATCTCTTATTTTAAAACCAAGTTCGTTGCTATGTATTGGATCGCCAACAAGAAATAAGGTTGGGCATTTGCACAAGTCTGATTTTTGGATGCCGTACCAAACTCAATCTTCAGGATCCCGAGGTTAAAGGAGCTAAACTGTTGCTTCTTATCATCTATATAAAGTGGGGGTTCAAGATTGAAAAGGGATCTTTGGGCTGGAACAGATTATAGGCATGTAACTTTCAAAACTACATGGAAAAATAGTTCACATTTTGGCTTTAGACCGATCTGATAGTTGTTCCATATATGTTTTTCCCTTTTTATATTATGAGATATTGATATGTTACACAACGTTAGCTTCTTCAGCATATTATATTTCATTTTATTAAATGATTTTAAATTATGTTTATAGCTTTCGGTTTCATAACTTATTACTGTGATCATTATATCAATTTTAATATCATGACTTATGCCTGATGTTTATTTGATTAATAAATGATTGCTTTATGTTAAAATTTATATTACTGTAATCATTCATAATTATAAGATCATTGGACATACATGTCTACTTTTTCTGTTCTTATATCCTAGTTGTCAATAAACACCTCGAATTTATTTGGGAGGCATTAGTACAATCCTGTGATAGATTTCTCTTACACGCGAGGTAGCTGGAGTTTTGGATCGCACAGAAACATAGACACATGTATGAAACGAATCTCAGGCTATCTTTATTTCAATTTAATTTCTGTCATTTTATGTATTAGTGAAACATGACAGTTTTTTATTGGCTTTGACTATCATTCTATCTTTGTTTCAAATCATGTTTTATTTATGATTCTTAGATATGTGATTATAAAACAGAAAATACAAAAAATATGTGTTTTCTTTATCTACTTTTGAGAACAATTACAAAACAATGATTTTGCAAGGATTTCAGTAAAACTTACAACCTATAATTATTTTGTTCATAAATGACATGTTCATATTTACCTTTCTTTTTAATACATTTGTAAATAATTATATTAAAGTATATATATTATTATAGTTTTAGCATTAAGTAGTTTATTTCTTTTCTTTGTTTTAGAACTTTAATTGGCTAATAGAGCCATTAAACCCATCAAAATAGATTACACCAAATGTCTTGGGTTAATTAGACAACCCCGGTCTAGGTCTATTCTTCTAGTTGACGGAAGGTCAAATTTTCCCATCAATAAATGATGCTAGAAGGAGGGCCGAGGTAAATTTAATAGTTAAAATTTTTATCACTCAACCCGTCATAATTCCATATTTATAAATTCTTCTTCTGTGTCATCTTAAAATGCACTAAAAGGCAGGTTAGATGACAAGCTAACTATTTGGAGCCAACTTCTTCATTTCTTAATTTTTCATGGCTCCCCAAATCACTGTGTTGGAACATGCTTTCCACTTCTCATTACCTGTGTTCCCCATTGATAAATCCATTCCATCAAAGTCATAGTTTGCATCTTAATTTTTATGACAAGATCTTAGAATGGCTTGAAGATTCGTATCTAAAAAATCTTCATAATAAAGATAAAGTTATGCTTGCTATGTTTCTACCTAAATATCTGGGAGGTAAGCATAACATGAGTTTTTTAGATCCTCCATGCGAAGAAATTCATGATCAGGTGGAGAATTGTCAAGAGAATGGGGAATTTCCATCTTGGTTGATGGTTATGTCAGGTCCCCATAATTTTGGCAAGTTTTCTGAATCTAATTAGATTCTTCCATGCTTTTGTGATTCGTATCATGACAGAATTGCATATTGGCTGGAGGGTTCATATATTAAAATTTTTTGACAGAATGGTAAGGATATACTTACTTTGTTTCTAAATGAAGAACATAAATGTAAAGGTAAGTATGATGTATTTATTTTTATTTCTGAAACACTTCAATCCATCTTACTCATTGGAAATTTATTTGTCTTTGCAGGATTGGAGTCATTCTGATGGCTACATTAGAAGCATGACTTCACTTAGTATTTTGATTTGTTTAGTAGTTAGGGGTAGGTTTAGAAGTAGGTTTCTTTTAGTTTTATTCCTCAATGTTTCTTTTTGTAATAGTGCAGTTATGAACATAAGTGGGTACACCAAGGGAACCATAATATGAATTTTGTCAGGGAAGTCCACTTTAATCTTTTTCTTTTTGCTTTTTCATTGAATATTTCTTCTCAAAAACGCATTTTCATCATGGAAATTTTAAAATGGAAAGTAAAGAGATAAGTAAATTTGAACTATCAATTCACCCGAATTCAACCTTGTCCCAAGCTACCACTAGTAGGATTGCACTCATATTAATAAGTATTTTTGTATCTTCTTTTAGTCTCTCTTAAAAAGTACTTCACCTGAGAAAATCAGGTTTGCCCATTTGTAAATATTTTTTAGTTTTTGTTTTTGTTTTTTATTTTGGTTCTTTTCATTTTGTTTGATTTTGATTGGTTCTCTAGATGTTTATGTCTGTATCACCATTTCATTTGTTGAAGGGAATCAAAAGTATTATTCATTATCAACAGTTTATAACATTTCGAGCACCTAAGCAGTAAATGCAAAACTCAGAACAGCAGAAGAAAGTTTATGTTCAAATAGTGTTCTTGGTTTCTCATTAAAATCACAACGAAATGCGATTATCCTTAACAAACTTCTAACGCCATCCTTGTTTTAATGAATACAACTCAATTGTGCTTCCCTGTCCTAGAGATGATTTATCAACATAAATCTAACTGTCCAAATCGTGAGGGAATTTATCAAAACAGGAAAATAACTCTTAAATGATCAATGCTTTCATTACCAGACTGTGAGATCTTCAGTATCACCCCACTCTCTTAATATCATGATTTTTCTGCAAATTTATAAACAAATTTTTGAGAGTTGGAAGCACTTCAATGTGTGGGAAGTGTGTGTAAACCCATCGGGATACTGAACATGTCTGCTAGCAGCGGGTAAATGCACACATGATACCAAGACAACTTTGTCGGGGTACTGAACAAGCCTGCTAGTAGCGAAGCAATGCCGGGTTTCGAAGATTCTCAGGTATGTATTTTAATTTTATCAAGTATGAAGATGTTTTCATCATGAATGAATGACTCTTGGACATGATAGAGGTACTAGAGTGGGTTAAATGACATCCTTGCCGAGGCTATGGATGCCTGCTAGCAGCAGTGGCCCTGTCAAAGGTATTAAATTTATATTGCATAAACATCGCTATACCTGTGATCGAAATAAGATACCAAATTACATTGTCATATAGAAATACATCAAGTGCTAAATTGCGTTATTTTCTGAGTTATGACTAGAATGCTTAATCTGTTGTTAATTGTTTCTAAAAATTTTATTTCATCTAACCCCCTAACATGAATTTTATGGTGATACAGAGATAACTTATTCGCCCAGTAAATCTCCATTTGTTGGGCCTCAACAACCCCCTTCTCTATTTTTAATCAAAATCTAGGGTCCCTCATTTTTTTTACTTGGATTCTTCATTTTTTTTTCCCCTTTGACTTGATTGGATTTTTTCTTTCCTTGATTATTTGGTTTCAAATATTTCATGAGCAATGCATATCCTTTGACAATGTTTCCATTTTCTCATTTGAAAGATGTGTTAAGTTATCTTTTAGGGAAATAAAAACTTCATGATTGGTTTTGTTAATACTATAAATATTTCATATTTGTAATAAGAGGAACCCATTACTCTAACTCTTATAATAATACCAAAGCAAATATGAAATAAGATTTCAATATAACTACGAAACTAATACATTAAATAAAAATTGATTATTTATAAGAGAACTTTAAAACATCAAATAGTGTAATCTTGAAATAATATTTTAATCCTAAATTCATATTGTTTTTAACCTTTTCAAATTAAAGTTGGATTCAAATATTTAATATTATTCTCTACCATTCATTTAAAAGAAAACATTTTAAAGTTTTGTTTCCACAATTCATTAATGCATGCAAAGGTTATAAATCATTCTAAGGATTAGACTCTCATTATAAACTTATATATTCACAACTAAATGATTTAAAGTCGTGAGAGAAAACATTTTTTCAATTCAAAACAAATTATATATCATTTCTTTCTCAATCAAACTCTATATTGGCCAATCTTTCATATTATCCCATACATATTCAATCATATCATGATCATGATAAGGATTATCTACCATGTGTTCAAAATCATTATAACAAACTCATTTATATATGGTATTACATAAAAGTGAGTTTACTTAATTCACTTTATCATTATTGGTTGGCATAAGTCATCATACACATGTTGTTAAGGTCCTAACCCACACATAGGTAGATCAATGTATTCGGATGTAATAAAGGTCAATATTAATAAGGCCTTTCAATAAAATAGAATAAGGCGGATGTAAGAAGACCTAA
>JZKD02S0443999.1:234944-278367 GCA_000966675.3 Picea glauca | reverse complement strand
CCAATTTTTTTTGCAGGTACAAAAGATTGAAGACAGCAGAAAGATGGAATTCCAAAAAGAATTCATTCTTACACCTTACAACTATTTTGCATGGAAGGAGAAAATAGCCATACATATATGATCCAAAGGGTTGTATAGGTTAACCATGAATACATATACTAAGCCGACATCAGCCATAGAAAAATCCAAGTACTTAAATCGCATGGATGAGGCACTCGGAACAATTTGCAGTCTTATTTCTCCCGATCTCCTTTTTCATATATCTTCCTATAAGACTCCCAATGAATCCTGGACCATATTAGAAGGATATTTGGAAAACAATACGAGATGAGGGGACACATTCTGGAGGTGGATCTTCTCACATTGGGTCCAAAAAGCTTTGAGAATATCCAAGATTTCTTTACAAAATTCAAGGATTTACTGTCGCAACTCAAAGCTTGCGGGGTTGATAAATCGAAGGAGGAGAAAAAAATGGTTCTCACCATTCTCTCCAAGCTTGGACCTGAATTCTTTGTATTTGTATCCACATTCCATACTGTCAGATTCGTCTCTGGAGCCACCTAGAAGATGCCTTCTCTTGAGGACTTTATCGAATCCCTGACACAAGAACAAACCAAGCACATCAATATGGGCGCAATCAAAGGCCCAAGGGCGCATGCACTCATTATGCATGATGGAAGCCACAAATATCAGAAATCTAAAGATAAATATAAGAAGAAATCTCATGCAGATACGAAGAAGGAAGGGTACACAAAACCCTTTACCGATGCCTCCGGATCCAAAGGAGAAAACTGAAGAAAAGGAGAGAAATCCACATACTGTCACAAAGGATTCCATTCGGAATCTGCATGCATGAAAAAAAAAATAGATCTGATGTCTCAGATACTTCAACAAAACAACCTTGGATATAGCATCGCCAAGGGTGAAAAGAAGAAGAATCCAGAAGATATGAATTCCAAGAAAGGCAATTCTAGCAATTCCTTGATTGCCATCAACTCCTCTCCCGATGCTTGGATCATAGATTTAGGAGCATCACATCACATGGTTGCCTCAGAAGAAGTCTATTCTTCTTTGGATGCATAAAAAGGTCCTCCTATTCTTATGGGGGACAACTCTTATGTCGAAGTCACCAGCAAAGGAAGGATTGAACTCACCAACGGAATCTTCGAGAACGTGCTACATGTTCCCAAGCTTTCTATCAACCTTCTCTCCGTGTATCAGATGATGAATTTCGGCACCGGAAAGAAAGTCGTATTCACACCAAATTATGTGGACATATATGACATGCAAACCAACTCTAGGGTTGCTACCAGTGAGGTAAATCATCAGTCTAGATTGTACACATTTTCTAAATTCATTGAACCTGATTCTGCTTTACTGCTTACTCATGCTGATGAAAGTAGTAGGATATGGCATGAAAGTTTTGGACATTTTAATTTCAGATACATGCAACAACTTAGCAAGCACATATTAGTTGATGGTCTACCGGACATCCATTTCTCCAAGGGAGTATGTGAGGGATGTCTTCTCGGAAAACACCCTCAAGAGAAATTTGTCAAAGGAAATTCTCAGCGAGCTTCTGCACCTTTAGATATGATCCACAGTGACCTCATGGGTCCTTTTATGCATCCATCGATCATAAAAGCAAGGTTTATTCTCATTTTTGTTGATGATTTCTCATGTTTTACTTGGATCTACTTTCTCAAGCAAAAATTCGAGGTCTTTCAACACCTCAAATATTTCAAATCTTTGGTTGAGACACAATCTGGAAAGAAGATAAAATTCCTCCAAACTGATAATGGGGGAGAGTATGTGAATCACGAGATTCATAATCTTTTCCATGAGGCAGGGATTCAGTTGCAGCATACAGTTCCCTACACTCCGCAGAAAAATGAAGTTGTTGAGCGGAAAAACAGATCTCTAAAGGAGATGGAATCTTGCATGTTGCATGCAAAGTCACTACCACAAAGACTATGGGCCAAAGAACTTAAATGTGAAACATACATCCAAAACATATCTCCTCGTAGATCTGTCAAGGATAAGACCCCCTATGAGTCTTGGAGCGGCCTCAAACCGGAAGTGGCCCACTTTCGCATTTTTGGTTCACGTGCATGGGCTCGGATTCCCTCTAAAAAGAGGAAGGAACTTGATCCACAGAGCACTCAGTGCATTTTTGTTGGATACCTCGACGGTGTGAAGGGATATCGGCTTATTTATATTTCCTCAGATTGACTCATCATTGAGCGTAGTGTCCAATTTGAGGAAAGTGTCTCACATGTACCTCAATAGTTGCATGCATACACCTTCACTCTTCCACCTATCCGAGATGATGAGCATGCACATGATGACTGTTCTTTAGATGAGAGTTCTGATTCAGAGGACTCAGATGATTCAGATTCATATTCAGTACAGTCAGATGTAGATTCAGAGCATCCATATGCAGTTGCAGAGCTAGAGCAGAGGCCCAAGTGGGCACAGACTACTCTTCAGGATGCAGGGGATCTCGTTGGTGATCTATATGATACTAGGAGGACTCGATCTGATTTCGAGGAGCCTCCTATTGCACTCATTGCCACTAAACCATTGCCTTCCAGGCATATTTTCTTGGTTCAGTCTTCAGATCCACAGTCTTATGGTGAGGCTGTTGGAAATCCCTTTTGGGAATCCACCATGCAGGAGGAGTACAACTCCCTCCTCAAGAACCAGACTTGGGATTTGTTTCTCCTTCCTTCTGGGAGGAAACTTGTCAGATGCAGATGGGTCTATAGGACCAAGAGCATAGCGGATGGACAGATCAAAAGATACAAAGCCAGGCTTGTTGCCAAAGGCTTTCAATAGGTTGATGGTATTGACTATGATAAGACCTTCGCTCCAGTAGCGAATATGGATTCCATACGATTGGTACTTTCCATTGCGACAACTAAGGGATGGGAATTCCATCAAATGGACGTAAAGAATGCATTTCTTCACGGTGATCTCTCTGAGGAGATGTACATGGAGCAGCCCCAGGGATTTATGTAGGACTCATCTTTGGTCTGTTGACTGAAGAAGTCACTTTATGGCCTCAAGTAGGCTCCAAGGGAATGGTATGCCAAGATGGAATCCTACCTATTGCCACAAAAATTTGTACATTGTAAATCAGACCCGAATGTATACATGCTAAGGACGGCTGATTCACTTCTACTTTTAGTTCTGTATGTTGATGATTTTCTGATCACTGGTTGCTCGACTTCAACGATTGCTATAGTCAAGAGGATTCTTCATGACAGGTTTTTGATGATGGACATGGGTCTGCTACACTTCTTCCTTGGACTTGATATTAGTCAGGATGCATCAACCATCAAACTTTCTCAAGCCAAGTATGCACAAGATCTCCTTGAGAGATTTCACATGACAGACTGCAAGTCTACTCTGACTCCTTTCCTAATAGGAGTCAAACTTGAGGATGGCGAGGAGACTCCACTGGTTGATAGAACACTATACAGATAGCTAGTGGGGAGCTTATTGTATCTCACACACTCTAGACTAGACCTCTCATATGCAGTTAGCACAATTTCCAGGTTCATGCAAGATCCACATGAGCTACATTGGAAAGCTGCAAAGCATATCCTTCGATACGTACAGGGCACCATCACCTTTGGGATTCATTATGCAGTAGACTCTACATTATATCTCATTGGTTTTACTGATTCTGACTGGGCTAGCGATAGCATTGATCACAAGTCCACATCTGTTTACTCACTCAGTCTTGGTTTCAGGCCTATCTGTTGGTCGAGAAAGAAGCAAGTTTCCATTGCTCTATCTTTAGCTAAGGAAGAGTACAGAGAACTAGTTAACATAACCATTCAGGCTATGTGGATACAACATTTTCTCACTGAGTTGGGAATTTAGTTTCATCGGCCGATCGTCATCTAGTGTGACAACCAGAGTACTCTAAAGTTCTACAGAGATGCAGTTCAGAGGCAGCGAACGAAGCACATCGACATCGACATGCACTACATCCAGGACTTAGTACATGAGGGTATCATCGACTTACATTTCTTTCCTTCAGCATAACAAATGATAGATATTTTCACCAAGACCTTCACTGAGTAGAAATTCCATTCTCTGCGAGGTCGTCTTGGAGTGAAGGACACAGTTGCTTAGAAATTGTAGTTCTTCTTTTTATTTACATACATTGTACCTTGAGGGGGAGGGTTTCCCATGAGGTTTTCCCTCTTTCCTCACTTTATTTTCAGTGTATCTTTTGTACTTGGGTACCTAACATGGCCTCGTTTCTGGGACCCAATCTTTATTTTCACTATAGTGATGTTCAGGGGGGGTGTTGGAGTTACTTCACACACACCTAGGATATATTTTTCCTAAGGTTTTTATTTATTCATTAGTCATAATTAGTCATTATCCAATATCCTATATTTCAGGAGAGAATATTCCACCTAGAGAATATTCTATTTCAGTTCACACTTCAATTTGACTAGTTGAGTTGAGTTTAGATGTTGCATTGGGATCATCACCATGCAACATTAGGATCATCACCATGATAATTATAACTTGCCTTGGTATCATCACCAAAGTGGTGCATTAGCCTTGATTCCTTGAGTTAACTCCTCACTACTTTCTGTTCAGTCAGTTAACTGACGACTAGTTGACTAGTTAACTCAACTAGGTGGCAGTTCACTCTCGTAACTGCCTGAGAGACTAGAATAGGTGGCAGTTCACTCCCATAACTGCTGGTGTGTGTCCAGATCACTCTAGACCACCACTATGGTGACTTGGTTCACCTCAAGTCGAAATCATTAAGTTATACAGAGTATATCATGTGTAAATTATTCATTATTCACAATAGTTAATGAGAATTCTTTCCATTCTTTCTCTCCTTCTTCTTCTTTTTCCAATTCTCTCTGCAAATGTGTGTATCATTGTTTAGCTAGATCTATTATGTGCAGGTTCAACACATTTACACATGTAATATAATCGTTTAGAAAAAATCATAACATTTATATTACAAAGTGTCAAGTGACAAGGTTGGAAGCATAAGGTTGTAAACATTAAGACTTCAACACATTGACATGTTATGATAGAATATGAACATAAAATTTGACAGGATACAATAATGATTATATATGTCACCGAATAGAAAAAAAATAACATCGCATCGCTTGATCTCTAAGTATTTGATGCCATTTAGAGGTTTACCAAACAAGTGTGTGATAGGACACATCATGAAAAATCTAATGTCAAGAATGGTTAATCACTTTCCACCAAATATGGGATTATAATACTATATGTCACAAAATCTTCACACATCGAAAAAAATTCATAGTCAAAATTGGAGTTTGTTCTATTCTTAACATAAATGAGGCTACCAGTGATAGTTAAGGGAAATGTAAAACACTATATTTTTGCTGATGAGATTGTGTAGAGGAAACTACGCCACCTCAAGATTGCAGATAACAGAAGATGTCATGAGATTGTTGAGTCACTAAACTAAGTCTTAATGGGATTATGTGAGCTTTGTGACTGAGAGAAATAAAACAAAGAATCAAGAAGGAGAATTTGTGGCATATTTTCCAAGTGCCAGAGCGATTTTCTTATTTGTTTTATCGTTTGATTTCTCACGTTATTTTTTTTTTAGGTTTTCTTTTATCAGTTTTGACTTTTCGTTTGGTGTGCAGATTTAAAATGGTCGACAATGGTAGATACAGATACATATCCAAAGTTCTTGATAAAATTTAGCATCAAAAAGGCGCACATCATCATTATCACAAGAATATTGGCATCCCAAAATCGCAAAAATTTGTGAAGATAACGTCACGTAATTGTTGTGAAAAAAAAAACTATTATTTTAAAACCAAGTTCATTGCTATGTATTGGATCGCCAACAAGAAATAAGGTTGGGTGTTTTCACAAGTCTTATTTTTGTATGCCATACCAAACTCAATCTTCAGGATCTTGAGGTTAAAGGAGCTAAACTTTTGTGTCTTACCATATATATAAAGTGGGGGTTCAAGATTGAAAAGGGATCTTTGGGCTAGAACATATTATAGGCATGTAACTTTCAAAACTACATGGACAACTAGTTCAGATTTTGGCTTTAGATTGATGTGACAATTGTTCCATATATGTTTTTCCTTTTTATATTATGAGATATTGATATGTTACACAGCTTTAGCTTCTTCAGCATATTATATTTCATTTTATTAAATGCTTTTAAATTATGTCTATAGATTTCTATTTCATAACTTATTACTATGATCATTATATCAATTTTAATATCATGACTTATGTTTGATGTTTAGTTGATTGATAAATGAATGCTTTACGTTAATGTTTATACTACTGTAATCATTCATAATTATAAGATCATTGGACATACATGTCTACTTTTTCTATTCTTATATCCTAGCTGTCAATAAACACCTGGAATTTATTCGGGAGGCATTAGTACAAGCCCGTGATAGATTTCTCTTACGGGTGAGGCAACTGGAGTTTTGGATCGCACAAAAACATAGACACGTGTATGAAACTAATCTCAGGTTAGCTTTATTTCTATTTAATTTATGTCATTTTATGTATTAGTGAAACATGACAGTTTTTTATTGGCTTTGACCATCATTCTATATTTGTTTCAAATCATGTTTTATTTATGATTCTTAGATATGTGATTATAAAACGGAAAATACAAAAAATATGTTCTTTCTTTCTTTATCTACTTTTGAGAACGATTACAAAACATTGATTTTGCAAGGCTTTCAGTAAAACTTGCAACCTGCAATTATTTTGTTCATAAATGACATGTTCATATTTACCTTTCTTTTTAATACATTTGTAAATAATTAGATTAAAGTATATATATATATATATATATATATTATAGTTTTAGCATTACGTAGTTTATTTATTTCCTTTTTTTTAGAAATTTAGTTGGCTAATAGAGCCATTAAACTCGTCAGAACAGATTACACCAAACGGATTCAGTTAATTAGACAACCCTGGTCTAGATCTATTCTTGCAGTTGACGGAAGGTCAAATTTTCCCATCAACAAACCTTAACAAAATATTAAAAATATCTATTTATACTTAGAACAATATGCCACTACCAAGTGTGTGACCTGGTCACTACAATCAAAGCTTTGTGTCAGCTAGTTCTTCTGTCAAACTTAACATGCACCCCTCTATCAAATGTGAGCTCAGATCAACATGGGTTTTGTAGGAAAATTTGCCCAGAGGGTGTTATAACCCCAAAAATTTCATCAGACATGCATACGTGGCATCATGCCATCTTACTTGCTATATTTGTGAAGCCATCATTTGAACGACTCTTCTAAAAACCACATTTTTGAAGATGTATGCACCCTGCACCACTACTTCCCATGCACACACACTTTCTACACCATTACGGCCTATGTACACTCAGAAAAAGCATGAAAAATAAAAATTGCAAAGGGATACAAGTTTTCGGGTTGTTACCTAACCATTTGACTGCCCATGGCCAATCACCCAAACAAATAACTATCTTTTTGGCCTATAAAATAAGGTGTTGGGGTCCCATTCCAAAAGGAATCACAAGAGCAAAGAAAATCTGCCCATTTCAATATCCCCCCTTTGCCCCAATATTTTTCAACCACATTGTGAGTTTGAGCCAAAATTCCTTTTTATCCCTTTTCCTCCATTGCAAACCATTGTCATTTCCCTAGAGAGAACTAAAGAGGAGAAGGATACGTGGAAGCAGTTGGTGCATGGTGAAGAGGATCCCAGGACCGAGTTCTAGGAGCAGTTGCCGGTCTCATATTGTAAGTGACTTTGTGAGATTAATATAAAGAAATACTTTTTCCGTCCCACCAAATGATGTCTTCAATCTTCATGATTTATTTGTGTTTTTGTTATGATATCTAACCCACTAATCCATATATATAATGCATGCTTGTAGTTTCTTGTTTGTCTTTTGGTGAATGCAGGTTGGCCTTGGGAGGATATCTGCAGTCGAGAAATAACTGAGTGCCAAGGGATTGACACCGGACATCGTGTTTAAGGTATGCCTACCGGATCCCTATACTTTGTTTTTTATGTATGATTGTGGGGTAATTTTGGGATAGTTAACTTTTTTTTTTATGTAATAGGGAATAACCCTATCCCTACAAAGTATGTAACTTTGTTTTTTTATGTAATAGGGAATACATTCTATAATGTAATAGGGTTATTCCCTATTACATAAAAAACAAATTTAACTATCCCGACATATATATGTAATAGGAAAAACTATCCCAACATATATAAGTTAGTATAACCCTATTATTCCTATTATAGGAAAAACTAACCCGAAAAACTTATCCTAACTTATATATTTGTTTTATTTAACTTGGTCTTAGCTTTAAATGTAATAGTAAAAACTTTAACTCTAATTTAATAGGAATAACCCTAACCTAAATAATAGGGAATAACCCTCTATATAAATTAGGAAAAAAATTAACTTTAATTTTATGTTAACTATCCCGACATATATAGAATGTAATAACTTTGTTTTTTATGTAATAGGGAATAAACCTATCCCTACAACTTAAACAAACCCTAACCCGAATGCCTTGAAAACCCTATTAATTCTAATGAATGTTTGTAACTTACAGTAGGTGAATGGATAGCTTCTATTCCATATATAGAAACTACAAGCATGCATTCTATATATGGATTAGTGGGTTAGATGTCATAACAAAAACACAAATAAATCATGAATATTGAAGACATCATTTGGCGGGACGAAAAAAGTATTTCTTTATATTAATCTCACAAAGTTGCTTACAATACGAGACCGACAACTGCTCCTCGAACTTGGTCATGGGCTCCTCTTCACCATGCACCAACTGCTTAACATAGAATGGAATAACCTTTTTTTTATGTAATAGGGAATAACCCTATTACCTTATAGAAGGTATTCCCTATTACATAAAAAACAAAGTTACATACTTTGTAGGGATAGGGTTATTCCCTATTACATAAAAAACAAAGTTACATACTTTGTAGGGATAGGGTTATTCCCTATTACATAAAAAACAAAGTTAACTATTGTTGGCATAGGGGAAGACCCAGGGTTCAGCTCTAAGAGAGCACCCACAAGCCCTAACTACTGGCCCTTTCGGCTACACCTGCGAAGCAGATGCAATCTCACCCGAAGCAGCTATGAGGGGGTTGCAGGACAGAGATGTCTACAACCAAGGGAAATATCAAGTGGATCCAATACCAAAACAATACAACATGCCTATATCACTTATCAACTTAGATCTATTCCATACATCTATCATATCTATCACATCAATGCAATAACAATATATCAAGGAAAAATAACACAACATCAATCACACACACAAGATAGATATATGTGGTTCACCCTCTCTCTAGGGCTACGTCCATAGAACTGTGCTTTATGATATATTAAGATGAAAGAATATAGTTCGAATCTGCGCTCTTAACCAATAGATCTTATGTCTTCTCTCTATCTCTCCCCTTACTATGTACCCAACTGTAGGACTTGATCTTCGCACCCAGCTAAAGATCTTACAATACCAGAAGGCTCTCACACTCATCACTTCTCTCAAACAATAACAACAATGATCATAGAAACAACAATAACACCCACCTGACCCAAGTCCTCTTGAACTTTATTTATACATTACAATATCTCACCAACATCCTTAGGCCAAAACTTAGGTGTCAAAACCCTAGATACCAAAACCCTAGATGTCTAAAACCCTAGGTCAACTTGACCCACATTTTCAGGGCTTCGCCAACCTGTCTTTCCTTCCTTCTCGCGCGGTGCTCCAAAGAATCTAATGGTGGATTTTTCTGCTTTCTGAGTCGTCCACAGTCCTTATTCCTTGCTTATTTTTCATCCTTGATCTCCTCATCCAACGACTTGCTTTCTCAAGATTCGCTCCATCTTTTCTGCTCTTTTTCTCACTTCGACCTTGTAACAGTCACTGTGTCTTCCGCGCAGTTCTCTTTTCACCTTTTCTTCCTTGATATTCGCTTCCTTCCATAACCAAGGGCCAACATGCCCCCAACACTCACCTATGACTTGTCTCGAGGCACTTCAGATATGATTCTTTTATTTTACTTTGACTTCGGACTACGCAGTGCAACCTTTGTTTTCTTCTTTATGCCTCCTCCTCCTCCTTGTGCAAACTGTCTTTTCTATGTCTGGTACCCAGTTTCAACTACACCTGGTACCTAGACCCTTTTCTTCATGCTTCTACTGAGAGATGTGAGGCAGTTGGTTGTCATAATACAACTTCAACTAACTCTTGTTCACTAATCCTTCCTTCCATTCTCCCTTTAAATTCTTTAGCTACGCAACTCCTCCTTCTGTAACATAAGTGATCTTGTATGGCCCGAGCCAATGTGTTCTAAACTTCCCAGGATGATTGATGAACTTACTGTCATATACTAGTACTAGATCACCTTGTCTAAATGCCTTCTTCTTGATGTGCCTATCATGGTAGGCCTTCTCTCTTTCCTTTTGTACCTGCTGATGAAATCCTGCAATAAATCTGTCTTCTTCGAGTTCGACCAATTGTGCAAGCCTCTCTTGAACAACACCAGTTTCATCCATATCTGTAAAGTCAGCAATTCTTAATCTTGGCACCAAGTATTCTATTGGAACAACAACTTTGAGACCATAAACCAACTTGAAAGGGGTCTCCATTGTTAACTTCTTGCAAGTGGTTCTATAGGCCCAAAGTACTGTTGGTATTCTTAAATCCCAGTCATCCCTATTCACACTGCAAATATTCTTCAATGTTATTTCCAAGATCTTGTTAAACGCTTCCACTGTCCCATTTTCTTTTGGATGATAGGGTGTGCTCTTTTGATGGTGGAATGCAAATTACTTAGTCAAGGTTTCAACATTCTTATTTATGAAATGTGTTCTTTGATCACTCATAAGGATCTTTGGGCATCCAAACCTGGTTATGATTTCATCAAATATGAAGCGCGCAGTTGTAGTTTCACTACAATCCTTAACTTCTCTTTCTTCAGCCCATCTGGTCAAGTATTATGTCATAGTAATGGTGTACCTTGCACATGTGCGCTTTCCTGGTGGGTTTATAGGTCCCATGAAATCAATGGACCATTTCGCAAATGCTTGTAAGGTTAGCTATGGTGCTAATGACATTTCATCTCTTCTGGATGGTTTCCCAACTCTTTGGAACACATCGCAGGATTTGTAATAGTCTTTAGCATCTCTGTGTAAGGTAGGCCACTAAAGGCCAACTCTAAGAACCTTTTGCGTAGTTTCTTTCCCTACATAGTGTTCTCTTGCGATTCCTTCTTGATCTTCTGCGAGGATCATCAGTCGCTCTACTTCCATAATGCACCTTCTCATATCTCATCAGGTCCCATTTTTTATAGCCATCGAGCTATAAGCAAAAAGTCTATAGCGCGCACTACTAGTTGTTTCTTTTGGGGAATCATATATTCACTGTTTTCCATTCCTATTGACAGGAGCTAGACTATTTATGCGAAGTGGTCATCAATCTTTCTAATGGATAGTAGTTGTGGATCTGACAGTGTGTCCTCCAAACTAGTGGGCTCTTCTCTATGTTCCAACCTCGACAAGTGGTTAGGACCTTTGTTCATTCTTCTTGGCTTTACTATGATCTCAAAGTCATATTCTTGAAATAGCAGCAACCATCTGCATATTCTCCCCCCCCAAAACTGGCTTGTTGACTAGGTATTTTAGCATGGAGTGATCAATAAACATTTTAAAGTGTCCTCCCAACAAGTAGTGGCAAAATTTCTGCAGTGCATACACCATGGCTAACCCTTCGCGTTCAGTGGTGGTGTAGTTGACCTCTGCAGTTGATAGCTTCCTGCTAGAAAAAGATAAGGGATGATCAATCTCTCCTTCACCAGTTTTTTCTAACACTGCTCCTAAGGAAATAGAATATGCATCGACATGCACATGAAACTCCTTAATCCAATATGGAAAAATCAGAATACGTACAATAACTATTTTCTGTTTCAGTGTGTCGAAGCTCTGCTGGCATTCTTCTGTCCAACTGAACTGAAAAAATTTCTTCAAAAGATTCTCCATGGGTGTTGTAATTTGGGCATATCCTTTAATGAATTTCCTGTAATATCTTGTGTGTCCCAGCACAATGCGTAGCTGTTTGACTGAAGTAGGAGGTGGAAAATCAAATATAATGGCAATTTTAGATGGATCAACCAACAATCCTTGCTTGCATACAATATGGCCTAACAACACTCCAAATGGTGAGAAGAAGATGCACTTATTCAAATTCAAGGCAATTTGACACTGCCTTCATTTGTCCAACATTAGCCTTAGACATTCAATATGATTCTTTAATAAACTAAAAACAATCCAATCATTAGAGTATGCTTCTATAAATTTATGAAAAAACTCCTTGAATGCTTCGACCACCACCCTGGAAAAGATGGTTGGGGAATTCTTTAATCCAAATGGCATCACTATATACTGATATGAACCCCATTCAGTTACAAATGTGGTATTGTGGTGATCTTCCTTGGCAATCCAGATCTGATGGTATCCTAAAAATTCATTTGTAAAAGAATATACTTCCTGGCCTCCCACATTATCTAACACTTCGTTAGTGAATGGAGTAGGGAGGGGATCATGGAAATAGACATCATTCAACTTTATGAGATCTATGTAGATCCTAATCTCTCATGTCTTCTTATCTTGTACCACCATAGGGCTAATCCACTCTGACTCTTCCACAGGTTCTATAATCCTTGCTTCCAGCATTCTATCGAGCTCAATCTTCACTTTCTCTTTATATTTAGGGTTCAATCTGTAGGGTCTCTGTTTGACTAGTTTAGCATTTGGCTTCAAATGGATCCTCATCTCTCCCATAGTCCCTTTAATTCCCCTCATATCAGTGAAATTGGTTGGAAACAAGTCTTGATATTCATGCAATAATTTTGTAATCTTGTCAATAGTGGCAGCATCCCAATAATCTCCAACATTTGCAAGCTTTGGTGTCTGTTCTGTTCCAATATTGACCTTCTTAATATTGATTGGTTGTCCAATGAATGGTAACTCAACTCCTATTCCTTCCACATCTCTTTGGCCTTTTGTTTCTGTAATGTTCACCTTTCTTGGATCATCGTCTTCATCAACATTGATGTTGTAACAACCTTGCAGTTTTTGTAGAGGCACAATCCATTTGTCCTCGTATTACTCCAAAGCGAGGCTAGAGGACTCCTCAAATACTTTCTGTCTGACAATTTGTAGTTCTTGATCTACTGAAGGATATTGACTTTCAAATAATAAGGTGGTTACAAAATTATGAGTCATACCTTTCCAATCTGTAGTGATGATGCACAACTCTACATGAAGGTACCAGGTTATAGGTGTTGTGTCGAGTGTGTTGATGAATTTGTGTACCCACTATTATTGAGGAACGTTGCTCCAGGATTCCTCATAGATTCGCACATGGTCCTTTTGGCATCTTCAACCTGTGTATCGAACTTCCCAACCATCTACTTATGCTAATAACCATGTTGTCATCAAGGTATGACACTGTACCCAATCTGTAATGTTACTTTGTGTGTCCCCCACCATCTTGTTGGGGTTGCTCTCATGGCCTCATCCATCGCCAAAAGTCTTTGTTGCATTGGTAAACTCTCTTCAAAGTCCGACAAGAATGTTTCTAAAGGATTCAGACCATCAAAGGTGGGTAAGTTACTTACTGTTGTGTCAATCTAGTGAACTTCTCTGGTTAGTCTAACACATATTCTTGTAGATAGTTCATACATTTTATTCATCCAGTTCTCTAGTGCTTCTTCTGAGTCTGATGAACATACGTTGTTACTTTTCCAGCTTAAGTTTCCATCATCCCTTGGATTATTGTAATCGTGTTGTTTGGTTGTTAGTTTGTATATGTTTTTGAGTTCGTATGCGTGGTCTTCTTCTTTGATGGGCTCTATATATCATTGACCTTCATATGGATCTAAGGGTGCAATGAACCTAAGGCCATATTTTTCAAAAGTCATACGTCTCTTATTTAAATCAACCACAGTGGAATTATTGAAGGCCCAATCAATTCCTAACAGTGCAGGGTAAGGGAAAACATCATCAACTATCTCAATTACCTCAAAATCTGCAAATGTTCTTACTCCACCAATGTCCACAAGGACATGTTCCAAGAGTCCAAAGGGGTTGACAGCTTGTTGATTAGCCATCCTGAGCCTGATAGGGGAATAGATCAACTTCGGTTTTCCCATCAGCGCCCAAGTTTTCTCCGTCATGACATTGACCTCCGACCCTAAGTAGAGGACCACATAGTCTATATCATATTCACCTATTTGAGCATTCAAGTGTAATTCCTTATTTGTCCTTATCTTTTTAGCGATTTTGTGTACTACCCTATTCAGTAAGGAGTCATTCTTTCCTAGCTCATACTGTCTGATTAAATTTTGTAGTTCTTGGACAACACTGTCATCCTTAATCAACTTGATACAAGTATATAGAAATTCCATGAGCTTGCTTACCTCTTTTCCTTCTCTTGGAAAAGTAGACTGATCAAATGCCTGAGGCATTCCACACTCTATTACTTTTGGTCTTGTCTTTGATGAAGAAGCTTGGTCTCCTTTGAAATCTTTTCTTTCTTCCTCAAATATTTGTCTTTCTTTATTTGCATCAAAGGTTTGGGTCTTCTCTGCAGCTTTCCTAATTCCTGAATCTTCTGTAGTCTTCCCTTGGGTCATTCTTTCATCTCCTGTAACAACGACTCTAGGGTCTTCTCCCCGAGTTTCAACTTTGATCAAATGTATCTGTGGGTTCTGTTGAGTTCCTATTTTCTCCTAAAGTTTAGCCAGCAATGTTGGACATTCTTCAATAACATGCTCAAAGGAGTTGCAATAGCTACAAGTAGTGCAAGGGTTCTGACAATCCCTTTCCAAGTGTCCTAGCTGTGTACAGTTATAACAGATGATTTTTCCTCGACCTCGACCCTTACCTCCTCCTCCTCCTCATCCTCTAAATCCACCGTGAGGATTGAAGTTTCCTCTCTCAGGGGGGTTGTACTGTGTAGAGTTTCCTTCTCGTTGTACTTCACTTTGAATCTTGTATATGTCTCTTGACCTTTCATGCATGATATCATAAGACCTACAATCCTTATCATCATGTCCCGTGGACTTACATAATGTGAAATACAAATTTGTGGGTGTCTGAACATATTTTTGCATGTAATAACACTCACCAGTATGATGTTTATTTCGACATACCTCGCACCAAGGTAAGGTGACTTGCTTAAAAGGGATGAAATCTCCAAAGGCCAAGTATTCATGGAATAGAGGCTAGTGATCCTTGTCATGGCCTTCTGATCTGCATCTAACACACCAAATGTCTTATCTTTTATATTTTCCCTTGTCCTTCTTCATATCTTCGACCTGCAAAGATAAACTAGTCAGCTGACTCAAAATATGACTCATACCTGAGCTGGATTCTCCCATAGGGGTTGATTCTAACTTCATGGTGATCTCCAACACCTCATCCTGTGAAGCAATCTCCTGCTGCATCAGAGGAAATCTGATGTGTGGTAAGAGGGCAACAATGAACCATTCCTTGTTCTGCTCATCTAGGATTTGAAAAGTCTCATCTGAGATCTGAAAAGTCAATCATCCTTTTAGGGTCTTGAATCTCTGATCGAACTCCTAAACTGGCTCGGCTACCTTCTGCTTGATCTCCTTCGGTTCTGTAATACATTGGGACTTCAAATTATGTTTCTTAAATTCTACAATTAGATCATTCTTGATCTCATTCAGTGGCTTAGACTACACAATTCCTTGGACAAACTTCATGCTTAGTGCGTGATCTCTTAGGGTAGTACTAAACTGGGTTCTTTTAACTACTTCGTTGATGAAATTCTTAATATTCCATACGAATTCACATAGGAACTAGTGCTGATCAGGATCTTCAGATCCATATCCCCTAAATATAGGGAGCCTCATATCATCTGCCATAGAGTTGCCTAGGTTTCCTGTCTGAGTGTATGCTGAACTGCTAGTAATATTATTTTGAGGACTCTGATGATTCTAACTATTCTGATTGCTTAGTGATGTTGAATCAACATGAGGGATAATAGTACTTACTTCAGTGGTTTGCGTAGTTCCTAAAGCTTTTGGCTCTTCTTGGCAAAGCTCTTCATTTTTCCCTTCATCTATCCCAGTGGGTTTTGAATTCTCTTCATCCGTCAGGTCTGCTTCTTCTCCACTATAGAAACCCTTGTCTCCATAGTTATGCTTAAAAAATTTCACAAGATGAACTTCTCTAAACGCTCTCCCACTGCGCACTACGCATATGTCCAGCCTCTATGTCATTGTCGCTGTCTGAATTCTTGAACATTAGTCTTTTCAAGTCCGATCGATCTACTGTATCTTCAATATGTTCTTCTCATGAAATAACATAATGATTCTCAACTTCAGAAAGTGTAAAAATTTCCCTCTAGGTCCCTTGAAGAAATATCTCTCGACTTGGCTATATGACTCTACTTTGTCAACAACAAAATCGGTTATGCAGCCTCCAATGGTGTTATCGAACCAATGATCCACTGTTCTAGACATAGCGTTATCAACTCTCTTGACCTTCTTGATCAGTGTCGACTTCCAAACAATAGGAGGTCTAGATATGACCTCAACTGGGTATCTGCCAACCTGGCTAACCACTCATATAGTTCCTAATAGATTCCTCCAAACAATATATCATGTATATCAGTAAAAATATGTCTCTCCAACCAATCCTCTATACTAAGATTAGGGTTCTTGTTCTGGGCTTCAACGAATTCCTTTTCTTGATCCTCTATCCACTTTTGAATATCAATCTTTGATGGGAACTACTTTGACATTCCCTCACGAAGATTCCTATACCGAAAACAGAACCATTTTTTGGCACAGGGTAGACCCAAGGTTCATCTCCAAGAGCGCACCAACAAGCCCTAACTACTGGCCCTTTTGGCTACACTTGAAAAGCAAATGAAGTCTCACCTGAAGCAGTTATGGGGTGGTTGCAGGACAGAGATGTCTACAACCAAGGGAAATATCAAGTGGATCCAATTCCATAACAATACAACATGCCTATATCACTTATCAGCTTAGATCTATTCCATACATCTATTAGATCTATCACAACAATGCAATAACAATATATCAAGGAAAAATAACATAGCATCAATCACACACATAAGACAGATATATGTGGTTCACCCTCTCTCTAGGGATACATCCACATAACTATGCTTTATGATATATTAAGATGAAAGCATACAGTTCTGATCTGCACTCTTACCTAGCAGATATTCTCTCTTATCTCTATCTCTCCCCTTCCTGCGCACCCAACTGCAGAACTTGATCTTCACACCCAGCTGAAGATGTTACAATACAAGAAGGCTCTCACACTCAGCACTTCTCTCAAAAAATAACAACAATGATCATAGCAACAACAATAACACCCACCCGACCCAGGTCCTCTTGACCTTTATTTATACATTACAATAGCTCATCGACATCCTTAGGCCAAAAATTAGGTGTCAAAACCCTAGATACAAAAACCCTAGGTGTCTAAAACCCTAGGTCAACTTGACCCTCATTTTTAGGGCTTCGCCAACCTACCTTTCCTTCCTTCTCACGCGGTGCTCCAAAGCATCTAACGGTGGATTTTTCTGCTTGTTGAGTCATCCACAATCCTTCTTCCTTGATGACTTGTCATCCTTGATCTCCTCATCCAACGGCTTGTTTTCTTGGGCTTCACTCTATCTTTTCTGCTCTTTTTCTCACTTTGACCCAGTAACAGTCACTGTGTCTTCCGCGCAGTTCACTTTTCACCTTTTCTTCCTTGATATTAACTTCCTTCCATAACCAAGGGCCAACAACTATCCCGACATTACCCCACAATCATACATAAAAAAAAAAAGTATAGGGATCCAGTAGGCATACCTTAAACTCTGCATCTGTTGTCGATCCCTTGGCGCTCAGTTGTTTCTCAACTACAGATCTCCTCCCAAGGCCAACCTGCATTCACCAAAAGAAAAACAAGAAACTACAAGCATGAATTCTATATATGGATTAGTGGGTTAGATATCATAACAAAAACACAAATAAATCATGAAGATTGAAGACATCATTTGGCAGGATGGAAAAAGTATTTCTTTATATTAATCTCACAAAGTCACTTACAATATGAGACCAAAAACTGCTCCTTGAAATCGGTCCTGGGCTCCTCTTCACCATGCACCAAATACTTCCACGTATCCTTCTCCTCTTCAGTTCTCTCTAGGGAAATGGCAAGGGTTTGCAATGGAGGAAAACAACTGAAAAGGAATTATGGCTCAAACTCACAATGTGGTTGAAAAATATTGGGACAAAGGGGCGACATTGAAATGGGAAAAGTTTGTTTTCTCTTGTGCTTCCTTTTGGAATGGGACCCCAACACCTTATTTTATAGGAAAAAAATATAGTTATTCGGTTGGGTGACCGGCCATGGGTGGTCAAATGGTTAGGTAACGGCCCGCAAACTCGTATCCCTTTGCAATTTTTATTTTTCATGCTTTTTGTGAGTGTACACCAGCTATAATGGTACAACAAGCATGTGTACGCAGGCAGTAGTGGTGCAGGGCGCATCCATCTTCAAAAATGTGGTTTTATAAGAGTCGTTCAAATGATGGCGTGGAAAATATAGAAAGTAAGATGACCTGATGCCAGGTATGCATGTCCTGTGCAATTTTTAGGGTTACAACAAATGCCCCCTAATGTGTGAGGTCGGAAGAGAATCTGATGGTTGAAATACATTACCAATATTCACCAACTTACAAAGCAAATGAGCCCAGAGACCAGAGTTCAGGAGGTGCCATCTGCAAAATAATAATTTGTCTCACCGAGGCGGGCATACCCATGCTCGGGATGAAATAAGATCATGGCTTCCAATCAAATACACTGCAAATCCATGTCATATAACTATATAAAGTGTAGCCATGATAAATACACATCGGATCTACATCTCAAAATCGAGATATATACATGTATAGTATCCATCTTCAAGAAGCTAACGACGCATGATGGCTGGAGATGAAGCCTTCAGATCTCGGTAAACAACTTCAAGATCTTCAAAACTTGGGTAGTAGTGTAATATCAGTGTATGACTTCACTACCCAGAGGTCTTCGACGGCTCGTTGGGAACAAACAAGAGGATCTCAGTGATCAAGCAGAGAACTTCATCGATTTTGAGCAAGGACTTGATTGATCTTTCAGGGTGGTCAGGCATAAGGACAAGAGACAAACTACAGAAGGGCCGACTCACATTTAGTAAGACTTCCCTTGGAAAAAAGAACGACAAATGATGAGACTCAGGCAGCATGGCATTGCCATAAGTTCACGATGCAAGAGGCAACAAAAAATCTCTATATGTTTGGAAGATAACCAAACGAAGGAGGACACAACTCTATGTAGCGAAAACAACTTACTAAGGTCATATTAAATCATAGAGCTTTAAAAACAAATGAAAGGAGGTGCTTTGTCCAAGGGCGACTCATTGTGTTGCCAATAAAATGAAAATACTTTTCCCTTCCTCTTTTTGGGGTATATTTGATTTTTTTTTTGTCTTTTCCAATAATTTTGGGAAGCTTTAAAAAGAATAAAATAATGCTATGTTACAAAGGAGGAATGAGTGTCACAGACATACTAGTTCCAAGCAAAAGGAACACACTGATGCTCAAAGCAAGGAGACATATGCAAGAAAAGGACACTTGGGAAAAATCCTCCATGGGTCAAGGTGTCAAGATGCAGAGGCAAAGTGCTACAAGGCTTGCGTACAAGGCATGCTTTAGATGGTTCAATTGAGAGAAACATGGAGCCAACATTAGGCCAAAGACGCAGGAATGCAGATGCGATTAATAAGACACAATGATAACGTCCTTTGATGTAATTTTAACGAGCCCAGATAAGGTAAGCTTGACCTTTTTTCATTTTTAGAGAGTCTAAAAAAGTGAAAAGGAGACTCCACTGGGGTACCTTTTTCGAAGGTAGTCTAGTAGGTTCTAAAAAAAGGGTAAAATAGCACCGAAAAGACGTCTATTCAAAACCATTTTAACGAGTGTGATAAAGACAATATCACTCGACAATATTTTCATATTTAAGGAGTCTGAAAAGAGCTTAACTATGGACTTCGTAAGGGATGTTCTTCTGGACCGATTTAACGAGTGTGAAGAAACTAGCTCACTCGATGATCTTTTCACTTTTAGGGAGTCTAAAAAGAGCTTAACTATGGACTCCGTGGGGGTTCCTTTTTCATAAAGTTAGTCCCTCAAGCCCAAAAAAGGGTTGAAATTATACCTGAGAATAGTCTCCTAGTGAACCGAAGTTCCTAGAGTATACATTTGTTTGTACAATTGACCATATGGATCGAAAAAGGGGTAAACTACCGCTGGAAAGACGTGCCTTCAAATTTTAGTTTGGCGAGCGTGAAGGGCAACAAGATCGCTCGACAATATTTTCATGTTTAGAGGGTCTGAAAAGGGCTTAAAAGAAGACCCGTCATTTTTTGGGAGTCTCGAGGGTGAGGTCAAGAGTGAATATGAATCATGAAAATGAGGCTCAAACTCATAATCAAGAAAAAATAATAAGGAATCCTGATCCTATGGTCATTAATGACAACATGGACGCCAAAAGCAATGAGGATCTAACTAGGGCATCCATGTAAAGGCAGGCTCTACCACTAAATTATGACACTTATAAAGAAACAATGATGATTCTATGTCACAACTCGGTGGGGTTGATCCTATGGCAAAGAGAAAAATAAAGCGAGATGCAGAAAGTGGAAGTGGAAACCTAACTTAGATGCAAAAAATTGGAAAAATGAATTTTTACCAAACGACCTTCAAAAATGACCCAACTCTCAAAAAATTTCCCAATACCAAAAGAAACACGTATTGTAACATCCCATAAGAAACTCAAGGACCATACTAAACGATTTTCAAGATAGAAAAAATGATAAAAGTGTCCAAAAAATGACAAAAAGGGGCCAAAAAATCTATAAATAGAAGTTGACAGCTCATTATCACCATTGTAAATTGAGAATTGACCATAAAGTCAAAAACACCCCTTTGTCGAAAGAGTTGATTCCGAGAGCTTCAGTGGATGAAACGAACTTCTTCTTGAACCAAGTAAGTATAAAACAACTCCTCTTGTAATTCAAAATTTCCTTTTTAGTTCATTTTAGTGTTTTGGGGGAGTGCACACTCTTAAAAAGGTGTGCTCCTGCATGTACACTGGTTGTCCAAGGACAACACACATATGCCCATGGGAATAAAACATCATTTCCTCATGCATACATGATTGTGCTCAAAATAGCCCGTGTACACCCCTAAATATATGAAAAAATTTAAAAATCAAGAGTTAACTCCCCCTTGAAATTGTCATTTTGCAGGATGTACGTTCATTTTAGAGAAAGGGAGCATGAAGGCATTGACTCTTTAGTCGCAGAAGACTCTGCTTCTCTCGCTGCATTAGAAAAATGTGGTTTGTTGAAATTATTCCAGTGTCCAGTCATGCGGGCACAAGCTATGCTACTGAACGCCTTGGTAGATTATTGGCACCCCGACGCGGAGGCATTTATGCTCGCGGGACAGTCGTTAACTCCAATGACTGAGGATATCTATTTTCTTATTGGCCTCTCAAGGAGAGGGGAACCAGTCAAACTTCGTGTTTTTCCTCCTGGGCCTCACAACATTGAGGAGTTGATTGGACTCCATTGCGAAGCTGACACAGATAAAGTGGGTTCTCAGGTGCCTATCAACAAGATTTCAAACCTATCACTGAAAGTGATATTCTTGATTATTGGGTGGATCACTAGATCCGCAGCCTTACATTAGGCCTCCTAGGTGCACATGAATTATGTGGTTCAGTGCTTAAATGCACAATTTTTTGACTAGAGCACAACCATGCTAAATTGCATGAAGAGACAATTGACAGAGTGTCATGTGCATAGAAACAAAAACTTCGGGTTTTGGACTATCCTATATTCCTTTTTCTTCAAGAGGGTACCCAGTCTTAGTCCACGAGAGACAGTATGAGGGCATGTGGCCTCTCACCCAACAATATGTAGATGGGAAACGTTGTTTCCACGAGAGGGGGGAGGGAGGACCATTGAGGCCTTCGATGATAAATTTTTCGATTGGTGGTCTCGACAGATTTTGGCTATAGAGGACTACCCCTATGTCAGGATCAACTTCTCCAGGGATCCTGACATGCCCATACCTCTCGGAGGTGAACAAGGAGAGATGGGTATGTTTGTTTTTCAAATTTATTTAATTTTTATTTCTTTTTATATATATCATTTTTATGTGTACCAGAGTATCTGACAACTATGTATCTGTTATGTACAAATGTGGGACTAGTGCATCCAGCAAAATTCTTGAGGACCAAGTGGCATCCTCGACTAGAGGCAGGACCAACCGTGGTCGGCAGAGCAGCAACAAGGGGACCTCCAGCTGGAGAGGCTGAGAGAATATTGAAATGGGTGGAGCGGAACCTCACCGTGCTCACTCGTACAGTTCCTATGGCAGAGATCGAGGATCTCCCACTGTCGATGCAACCTCATGTAGTTGGGGTACCATGGAACTGGGTCCAACTCTTCCGGCATTTGGAAAACATCATTGTTCACTACAACAGGGCCAATAGGCCCCACCCTTAGCTAGGATGGACTACTTAAGTGCCGAGGGAACCTTTTGTATATTTTTTAGGGCATAAGTCCTGTGACTCTTACTAGACATATATTTTTGAGGCGCTTGCACCCACCTGTGTACTCTGATAATTTCGATATATATATGCATATTTACATATTTTTATGTCTTATGGATTACATTTATTTACAAATGTATTTACATGTGCGTGTGTGGGTTTTTTCTAACATGTGTGCAACATGCCAATCTAATACATGATTAGATAAAGTATTTGTGATTTAATTAAATCTCCTAGGAACATGGATATACGTAATGCAATCAAAGCTTCGTTCTAAGAGACATACCCTAAGGAACCGTTGGTGTAGAGCAGGATCGTGAATGTGGTAAACCCTATTTAATTGAGACACAACCAACTGAGCATCTAAGTAGACCCAGAGGTGAGATATTCCATGCGACAAAGTGTCATGAAGAAACGCTAAGACTACGTTGTATTCAGTAACATTGTTTGTGGCGTCACCTAAACAGATACCTCCTAAAGATAGCAAATGGCCCTGAGGTGTGAAAATCACCCAAGCCGCAAAAGCAAGCCTCCGAGTGTGTCATCTAGTGCTATCCACAAACCCAAGGAACACCTCCAATTCACTTGACATCTTCCACAGTGGAAAATATGACATCAAAAATGACACGTCCATAAAACCAAAAAGACAAAAAATAAAAATAAAATGTATAAGAACTACATATGTACAAGAATCCACCCAAGGCGACCCACCTACGAGTAATACTTCTTGAGGTAGAGCCTATTTCTAGGCTCCGCCAAAGCATATCCCTCAAATTCCAATAGACGATAAGCACCCTTCTTTAGAACCTCCTTCACCATGAAAGGTCTGAACCACATGGGTTTGAACTTGCCTGCCCCTAGGGGATCCTTATCTTGGTCATAGACTAGGAAAAGGTCACCTTCAGAGAAGATCCAAGGGTGAACAAACCGATCATACTGACACTTGAATTTTTGTTTGTGAGCCTCGTTGGCCAAGGCTTCATCCTGAAACTGCTTATCGAGTTGCTCAAGATACAATAAATGCTCTTCAAGAGGTGAAGTGTCTGGAAATAAATGTACTTCCAACTTTAAAGACGAGATTTGACACTCTATAGGAAAGACTGCTTCCACCCCATAAATGAGTTGAAATGGTGAGAAAGTGGTTTCAGTCTTAACATATGTTTGGTAGGCTCATAATGTCAAGTACAACATCAAATGCCAATTTGACTTGGTTGAATTGATCGTTCATTGTAGAATAGTCGTAAGAGATTTATTCATGGCTTCCACCTGACCATTCACTTGTGGGTAGTAGGGTGACGGATGTTCTTTCCTCAACCCAAGCTTTGACGTTAAATCAGACATCAATTTATTCTGAAAGTGACTGCCATGTTTAGTGACAATCTCTTTCGGGACGTCGAACCTTTCTATTATCTGGTTAAAAAAAAAAAGAGTTGTTGTCTCGCCATCATCTTTGAACGTTGGCATAGCTTCGACCCACTTCATGAAGTAGTCTACTGCTACGATGATGTAACGGTGCCCCCTTGCTGAAGGTGGGTTTCATGTAGTGTAATCAATCCCCCACTTGGTGAAGGGACCAACTGTGATGAGGGGAAACATGAGAGCGGGGTGTGCCCTCATCTTCCGAGAGAATATCTGACATGGGTGAAACTTCTTGACTGATTCACCACAATCTTTGATTAATGTCGGCCAAAAGTAACCTACTTGTAGAATCTTTTGGGTTGTTTCCAACCCAAACAAATGACCTCCACATGCTCCAATGTGGCAGCCGTTAAGCATGATTTTTTCTTCTTCATGAGTGAGACACTGATGAAGGATGCAATCTACACCTCGATGATACAAAGTGTCCTCGAGTATGTGATAGTTATTGTCTTTATGGCATATACGACGATGCACATCATGAGAACCAGAGGTGGGGCACTTCAAAATTTGGAGATAGACTAGTACATCTCCATACTAGGGGTCCAAATACGCAATCAGGAACATGTCTCCTTTAATAGTTGACTCCTCGAGTATAACATCACCTGATTCGACCAGAAGTTTCGAGATGAGTTCTGCAAAGACCAACAACTTTTTGGATTTTACCGAAACAAAATCCAAGTCAAATTCTTGGAGGATAACTATCCATCTACTGATCTTTCCACTGATTACATGTCATGTCAACAAATATTGAAACAGATTCACAATGGAAATGACGGTGGTCCTACGAAACATAATGCAATGACAAAACCGTTGGACAGCATGAACTGCTTCCAATGCAATTTTTTCAATGTGTGAATAATTGAGTTCTCGTCCAACCAAGCATCGGCTCAGGTAATAAATCACGTATTCTTCAAGAAAGTCATCCTCCTAAACCAAGACCATACCGATGGTCGACTCCGCAGTGGCCAAGTACAATAATAAATCTTTATTATAATTGGGTGGCTGAAGCAGAGGGGAAGACGTGAGGGTGGGTTTCAATGCTTCGAAAGAGAGTTGAGAGGCTTCGTCCCAATGAAAAGGAATGTCCTTCTTTAGTAAACGCATGAAACCCTTTGTGATCTTGGCATAGTTTTCGATGAAACATTGTAAACTGTTCACTTTTTCCTATAAACTCTGAAGCTGATGGACTGTGCACGGGGGAGGAAATTGAACTATCGCCTCAACCTTTAGAGGATCGACCATGATCAATATTGTCGAAACTATGAAACCTAGCAGACAACCCGACGTCAAGACAAAACTACACTTGTTTAGATTCAAGCGAATCTGGTAGTAGCGACATCGCTCAAAGATGAGTCAAGATCGTGATGCTAAATCATCAAGGTAAGCCTCAACTATGTGTTTGAGATCGTCGAAAGAAAAAGACATGGCCCACTAAAAGGCAACTCCAACATTTTTCAGACCAAAAGGAATCTTCTGATAAGCGAATGTACTCCATGAAAATGAAAGTGGTTTTGTGTTGGTCTTCGGGTTTGATTTGTATCTGATTGTATCCTGAAAAACCATCCATGAAAGAAAATACCTCACAACCTGCGCATTCATCGACTATCTGGTCAATAAATGGCCTGGGGAAATTATCCTTTGGAAAGGCCTTGTTTGAATCATATAAGTCCATACATACATGAATCGTACCCTACTTTGTGTTGATTGGAGCAGGATTTGACACCCATTGAGTCAATTGGACAGGGTAGATGAAACCAATTTCATGAAGTTTCTCTACTTTAGCCTTAATAGCTTCTCCTTTCTTAGGATTAACCAGATAAAGATTTTGCCGGACCGGCTTAGCATTAGGATATGTTTTGATTTCATGTTCAATGATTCTTGGATCTATGCCTGAAATTTCCTCATAAGACCAAGAAAACAAGTCACAAAATTCTTTAAATAAATCTTTGTAGATTCGAATATCATCAGGGGAGCAGTCCTCTCCCATGGAGACATTCTCCATGATGCTAGGGGTTCTGGAGATATCAATAGGTATCATTTTAGCGATGGTTTCCATATTTCCTTCAACGTAAACTACGTGCATAACCAAAGGATTCATAGGACAAGACCTATCTCCAGTCATATTCAGAGTGAATTCACCTGCTTCAATTCTTCTTAACTCTAGGAGGAAATAAGATATGTGATGGAGATCATCCCAGGGTCTGTTCGGACTAGTCATTGCCTCAATAATCGCCTCGTCTGAGGGAAAGACTAAGTCTAAAGAATCACTATCAGTGAGGGAACCTTGAGCCTAAATAGGCTCGAGAACCCGATCTAACTCTTGTGTGGGAGTCAGATCAGGATTGGTGGAAGCTTCCTGGACTATAGAGTACGCAACCTCTACCGCAGACAAAGGCATGGCCATGCCATGGTGCCCTGTCCCTTCCATCGTGGCTGACGGGGAAGGAAGAGTCCACATATCATTAAAGTAATTCATACAAAATGAAGAGACTTGAAAAATTTCAACCTTAGGTTGGTCGGGGATAGTCGATATGAACTTAACATCGTTGAAAGGAGGCAGGTAATCGAAAGTACCCATCAAAGGTGGGTACAAACTAACCCCTATTTTGACGATGTCAGGTTGAGGGTTATCGATCATCAGGACCGTGGATGCCCCTGATGAAGGATTAGGACGGGAGAAGGACAACCGATCAATGGACACAATCCGAATCTCGTGTGGAAACAACAAGACCCAAAAAATTGTAGAAACCATTGCATTAATAGCATAGGTCTAATGCCTTCCTAACAAGAGATTGTAGTCGAGATATGGATCGACCACTTCAACCTCGACGCACACGGTCTTCCCCCCTAACTGCATGGGGAAAGAGGGGATGATTCCATGTGGTAGAAACGAATGACCGTCAAAATAGGTCAGAAGAGTAGGTGACAGAGACAAAACGGGTTGGCGAATGGCCTTCCAACATGACAATGACATCATGCACATCGATGTGCCCTCATCAACCACCATGCGGAAAATGTTCCGAGTAAAAATTTTCATGGTGTAAGCCACTACTATTTGAAATGCCATGTTGTAAGGGATACAAGGTTTTAATCCAGTCATATCAAGTATGATCATTCCCAGATTACAAGTCTCAGCAGATCTTGAGGCAACTAACAGAGCCTTTCTCTGGGACGGGTAGCTCTGGAGGACCTCCAAAGCAGACATTACACAAGGGGTTTGAGACAAATCCTCCTCCACATAGTAGTTCTGGGTGGCCCTTGCATTTGGATTGTGGGAAGATTTCTTAAATGGACCTTTTGGGATGTGTGTCATTGTTTCTCCCAACGTATTCTCAATCTGGAGAGGAAGAGGTGGGTTTTTAGATTCTTTACCCTTCTCAGAGGTGTTTGTAATTATGTAGTCACGTTTCCTAGTTTCTATATCAACATTACCTTTCAACATATACACATTCGCAGACAAAGGATTACTCGAAGACAAAGGGGGTCCCTGACTAGCCCCTTCTGCGCTCAAAGAGGCTTGAGTTAAATTTTTCCCATGCAGAAATGGGTTCATTAACACAACAGGCTGCTACTATGCCAATAACTTATGGGCCTCTAGAAGCCGAGGGCACAGGTGAGTCATATGGTCTTCCGTGCAGAGGTTACATAGATACCTTGACTTCTTCTTTTTTGTGTTTCCCCTGCCAACATTGTTGGTAGGTTTCTTATCCCCCTTACCCTTCTTTCCCTATTTCTTCTTTCCATCAGGCTGCTGGGTGGCCTTTGGGTTTGTCGATTGCACACTGCGTACATCCGATGTTTGAGTAGGGGGAGCAGCCAAATCAGTGGTCTGGCTAGTCGATGTCTTCTATATTGACAATTGCTATAATTTATTCGACAACTGATCAACGGGCTTCATTTGTGATGAACCAACAATACCATCGACATGTGGTCTAGATCTCTGTCTGGTCTTGTCAAGTATTGACCACAGTGCATCTGGAAAAACTTCATAAAGTAAACCAGATTGAGAGTAAATCAGTTCTAGCTGTTGATCTCTCATTATCGCTTCTTCTTCTTAAAAGACCCCCGACGTTGCAATGTATTTAGACAACTGAGGTACCAAAGACTTAAGGAACCACTCAAGAAGGAATGTTGTTGGGACTGGTACTTTTATCAAACTCTTCCGACGTCTCCATTATTGAATGTGATCTGAGATATGGTCTTCCTTTGTTTGCTCAAAGTTGGCCAACAATTCGGTGTCGGTGTCATATCTCACAAGTAATTGAAAATGGTTTAAGAAAACCATTGCCAATTCGCCAAAGGTAGAGTATCTTGAGAAATCGAGCTCAATGTACCATTTCACAGCACTCCTGATGAGAGTGTGTTGAAACAAACTCAATTGGACATAGTTGTCTCTCAATGAGTTGGACGAGAACCATAAATGGAAGGTAGTCACATGATCGCATGGATCTTCATTAGGCTTAGCTTCAAAATTTGGAATGTTCGAAGGAAACTGGGTTGGCATAGGAGGCCAACGTGGATTGTGACAGATGGGGTCACTTAATAACCTTGTCAAGTCTGGAAAGTGCAGAGTTGCCAGAAATGGTAATTTGGGTTGTTGATTATAACGAGGGAAAAAGGATCCTGGATTTTGGCTGGCACCAGGTTGCCAGGAAAAGTTAGGTGGTTGGCCAGGGTTCTAGTAATAACCATGGTCATGACCAGTGTACAGGTTATGCACTTGTTGAGACGTCATTGACTAACTCCCGTAATAGGACATAGAAGGTTGGGCTTGTGTTGCATTCCAAGGATTTTGGGAAGGGTTGCCCCCTGTTTATCCGACAGGCATAGGTATTGAGCCTTGTCCGAGGTTCCACTAGCTATTAAAGGGGTTTCCCCCAATCGACATCCCTGACAAGGGAACTAATCCCTACCATGGATTCCAAGGTCCCCGTGAGGAAGGAATTCCTAAGTTTTCCCCCTATGCAGGAATAGTACCCGGCACAATATTTTGTTGTCCATAACCGGGGTTGCCCCCAGCCGAGACAACAACTGACGAGAATGTGTTGTTACCAAATGCGCCAAAAAAATAAAATGGTGTCGAACCTAATGACATGCTATAAGAAGGAATTCCTTGACTACCTACTTCAAATGAACTATAGTTTACTTTTTTCCTAGCGGAGTGCTGGTGAGCACCGCCGAGTGAAGGGGAAGAAGGAGGTATATGACCCCCTCCATAAGGGAAAGCATTATAGGGAGCTAAAGTGCCCCCCATAGATCCTTGTAGAGGAGTGTTTGAGCTCCCTTCCCCCAGACCTAAAGTGTGTAGAGTGGAGTAGGAAAGGATGGAGTTTGTATCGAAGCTAAGCATCCCATATGAGAATGGAGAGCATGTCACACTCTGGGTGAAAGGAGCATTGATCGCCACCATAGACGAAATCATACCATTTCCCAAGGTAGAGGTAGTCGATACCATAGTCGTCTGGATTGATGATGGTTGGTTAGGAAGTGAAAAAACCCCTGTAGTGACAACCTTAGAGGGAGTATGAGGATTCCCTGAAGAAGTAGCAGCATTTGTCTCCATTGTTGCTTGTGACACTGCCTGATGCTCGTAAGGGTGAACCTGTATGATGATGGGTGTCGATAGATCGATGATCGGAGGGTTATACAGACCAAGAGATTCTGCTCCAAGGTCAGAAATGGTTGGTTCCTCTGGAGTCAAATGTTCTCCTCTCGGATATGATTCAGGCACAGTTTCATGTGGCATGGTTGCCTCAAAATACCTTTGTTGGTCTAATCCTCTCCTTAGCAGTGGCAGGGGTGGCTCCAAATCAACCGGCGGAAAGACAAGAAGCCTTCGTGACTAGAGAAGCTCCTGATCCGCCACGGTGTGAGAATATCAATGACAGACTAGGTATTTTCATTAACGTTTATAGATTAACACACACTAGAAAAAACTCCTATGAGATAAGACAAGCAGATCACTAGCTAGTTGGAAGAACAGTTACACCAACCAACACTAGAGAAACTTACTAGTGAAAATGAAACTCGAATACGAAAGAACCCTCCGGTTTTACTCTGAAAGCGTGGCCCTATGTCTACCCTAGGTACCATGGTATACCCCCACATTCACCTGTGTAAGTCACTAATATAAAGGCAAATAGGTTTCCAGCGCGCGAATAGTCACCAGCAGGTACAGTCGACAGTCGGGTGGACCGCAATGAGCAAGGTATCATGCCTGAAACCTATCAAGGGTATCAAAAGCAAGTGTTCTGGAAGATGACTGAGAACCTTGAATAGATTCGAGACCCACGAAGCTACATGGAAAATGCGATCAACGAAATCCCAAGATAAACCCTCTATATGCGTTCCCCACTACACTTGGTCTGGATTTGGAGGGGTTATCTCCACTACATTTCCGCACACGACCTCGTGTTTAGCCCTTGTGTTAGAGGGGGGTCCCAGATAAATTTCACGATTATTGGAATTTCAAGCACTCCCTAGCACAGACTCTTATGTTTGTTTTTGTAGCCTTGAAGAGTTTCCTCTTCAATCTTAAATCAAGGCTCTAGCCTAGACTAAATTGATGGACCCTACAAACACAAAGTCTCATAAATTTTAATTAAGCATTAATTTTAGTGGTTGTCTTAAGTTAAAGGGAATGAAATTGAAACCAATGATGTTCTTTAAAAGACGAAAGAGAAGAGCATAAGATGAAACTGAAAACAAACTACTTCTTCTTCACAAATAAAGATTTGCCAAATTAAACTCTTTCACCAAAATTTTCGTAACTATTTTTCTCAAATCTTTGAAAAGAAAAACCTAAAACAAGATTTCGCTTGACTACGAGATACTTAATGTTCTAAGTATTCAAATAAAGAACTTAAGAAAAGTTTATTTTTTCTTGATAAATAAATCAACTAACCTAAACTACTTTTACCAAACAAAGAAATCAATTTTTTTTTTTTTAATTATTTTATGCTTCAAAACAAGAAACTTGAAAATGAATTCTTTTATTTTCTTCTAAAGCAAAAAAGGGGAAAATGAAGACAAGACAAGACCAAGAAATGACTTCTAGCCCACTGCAAATTGCAAGGAGTCACTAACAATACCAAAAAATGCAGACCAGAGCAGACTCACAAACTCGTCCAAAAAAAACTAATAAAGAAAAAACAAGAAACCTTTGATGAACAAAAGCTATACTGAGGTCAGACCTAGGCTACATACTGCTATAATAGAGACCAGGACTAGGTCAAGAAAATCCTTGAGAAGTATGACTTATGATAGGGAAGAGGATGACTGCCTCTTCTTTAAAAAAATATATATATTCTCAACATAGGCACTCTATTGACACTTCAGCATCCTGTGTATGTATGCGGGTTGTCTAAAGGCAAGGCACATATGTACACATGTAGACACACTACAGTCCACGTACACCTATGTAAATTTCAAAAAAAGAAAACAACAATCAAGCTGTCAAGGCAGGGAATATTGGTATGAAAGACTAGAATCCCTTAAAGACTCAGACACTTACATAAACTCAAAAAAGGAAACTAAACCAATTAAAATACCCAAAAAGAATATCCCCTCAAAAATCGCTAGAGGTCTCCCCAGTATGGTCGCTAATTCTACAGGCAGTGGGAAAACCCCCTACGGACTACATTAGGGTTCTAAAGTGTAGGCAGAGATAACCATCTAAATTATCCTACTTTTAACAACTATCCATAACAAAAACACAAATAAATCATGAAGATTGAAGATATCATTTGGCGGGACGGAAAAAGTATTTCTTTATATTAATCTCACAAAGTAGCTTACAATATGAGACCAATAACAACTCCTCGAACTCAGTCTTGGGCTCCTCTTCACCATGCACCAACTACTTCCACATATACTTCTCCTCTTTAGTTCTCTCTAGGGAAATGGCAAGGGTTTGTAATGGAGGAAAAGGGATAAAAAGGAATTCTCGCTCAACTCACAATGTGGTTGCAAAATATTGGGGCAAAGGGGGGATATTGAAATGGGCAGAGTTTCTTTGATCCTGTGCTTCCTTTTGGAATGGGACCCCAAAACCTTCTTTTATAGGCAAAAGATATAGTTATTCAGTTGGGTGACCGGCCATGGGTGCTCAAATGGTTAGGTAATGGCTCGAAAACTCGTATCCCTTTGCAATTTTTATTTTTTGCGCTTTTGTGAGTGTACGCGAGCTGTAATGGTGTAACAAGCGTGTGTACGTGGGAAGTAGTGGTGCAGGGTACGTACATCTTCAAAAATGTGGTTTTTAGAAGAGTCGTTCAAATGATTTCTTGGAAAATATAGAAAGTAAGATGGCCTGATGCCAGGTATGCATGTTTGGTGCAATTTTTAGGGTTATAACAGAGGGGTACCATAGGCTGACGGTTCAGTCCCCATGACTTGACCTTCCATTTATGAATTGAGTCGAGGTTTCAACTAGCGGCTCTACTTTCATTAACTTCCTTTTCTTGGGAAATCAATGAGATTAAATACTCAGGGGGAGGCCACGTGGTGCTCTCGGATAGGACACCATATAAACACGTGATTGTGGGGCCGCTCAAATGTGGTGGGGCCGCTCAAATGTGGTTTGGGCTCAGACCTCTTTTGGGACCACAATCCATATCCTTTCACCATGTAGCACATTCACTTAAGAAAATTATCGACCGAGCATGTTGCATCCCTGCAATAGACTATAGCTATTGATCTGGTCACGATCTGAGATTTGCGCGCACCGGCTAGATTTAGTGCTACTTCCAAATATATCTGCCCACCGACTTTAGGATCTGCCAAAGCATGCTTTGGGATGGGACGCTACCTTTTCCACTGAACAATAAAAACTCCCAGAGGATGCTCTGACATGGAGGTCTGATGCCACCATGATTATGTGTCATGGATAGAGGGGTGACATGTGTCACTCGAAAATAGGCTAGAGGCATATATGAGAATGCTTGAAAAGAGTGCCATGTGTCAGTGCTAGGCGGATTCCATGTGTCTTGGCACTCTAGGGCTCAGGCGCTAGCTCCTTTTCCTTTTGCTCCTTTTTAAACGTGACCTCGGGCCATGACCTGGCACTTATCCCATATGAAGCTTCTAAATTTTTCACTTTAGGAGTCTTATCATCATTTGTCTCCAGACTTCTCGATACTCGATTGATGAAATCACTCCTCTTAGATCGACGATTAGATCTGCTATGCATCCGACAGCCGCAATTACTTCCTTGAAATCCTGAGTCACCAATCATGCATTGGGTGCTTACCTTTCTTCTTGGTCCCACCTCTTATGTGACCTTGGGCTGTGACCTGTGGCCCAACTTCCGAGTGTTTTGGGACTTCATGTTTCGCGAAGTTGGAAGTTAGCTTACCTCTTTTCTTTCGATTCCCAATTCTCCGACTTCGCCAGTGTCAGATCAATGGTCCACGACCTTCCACGATCCGACGGTCCATATCTCTTCTTCCCAAATAGGGACTTTGAGCTTCAGGACTCGAGGTCATATTTTCTCGAATTTGATTTCGGGCCTTTGCTTCAGCGCTAAACTCCGAGCAACTTTGGTATTTCGAGTGCCTACGAGCCGCTAATATAATTTTATCAGTAATTTCTTATGTTAAAGTTGATCTCATCTATTAGTTTGAATTTTGAGCCTGAAATGGACTGCTCTGAATGTTTTTCTTCGACATTTCTTGTGCAGGCCACGAACTTGGACAACCTACTGACCTTGACAACTATATGTGATAACGTAACCCACTTTCTTATTTTAAGGTTAAACCACTTTCCATAATTAGAAAGTTATTCATTACCATTATCATTTAAATAATCCTCTTTGACTTTTTCACTTCAATTTATTATTTAAATAATTTATTCTTTGTAATCACTTTGAATTCTTTGACCTTTTAGGGCTTCTAGCCAACACATGAGGGTCCTCCAAATTCGTAATGCCATAATTCTCAAACCGTGAGGAGTTATGTGACGTTCTACATACCCTCGGAAATGGCATGACAAGCACTATCCATATATGATAGTTTCACTGACAAATTCACTGATATTCATCTCATTATTACACAATTAAGCATGGGTTCTATAACCATACTTCTAGGATAACTCAATCGCAAAGTGTCTTCCCGTGAGGGATTTCATCATAAGAAGACCACTTTGGAGTTCATCCATTTGTACTTCCTATCAACCATGAAAACACAATAATGAGTCATCCTTACATCAATCCTAATGGAATAACCCATGACAATACATTACTATGACATTTTCCCTTTGTCATTGATTCTATGCATGACCACATGACCCAACGATCAATACATTGTTAGAGCAAGATTTCCCTCACCCTATGCAATCTTCTAAAGAGGGCCTTATTCCATTTCCTTATGTCGACTTGTCTTCCCTGTTACAAAAGTCTAGAGACAAAAATACAATTTTTTCCACTTGTACGCATATTGCACCCTATACAACAAGCATATACGCAGGATGCTCCATTATAACCCGTGTACATTGGGATTTGTGCCAAAAAATCAAAATTAAATGTAAGGTTTCCATGTCACAATAGAATATATCTGATCCTTGGCATTCCATATACTGGAAACATTCTAAATCGACCCTTCAGTTTCATTTTGAAGGCTATAAAGAAGCCAATTCCGAGCTGTGGAAAAGGAGAAAGAATTCAACTTTGAGAGAAAAGTTACTCTGGAGAAATTATTTACTTCATATTGAGTCTGCATCCCTTTATCCTTTGAGTCTAAACACAATGTTGAGCCCCCAATATCTTCCCTTATTGATGGAGAACCTCATTATCTCTCTTATATGAGCTTGCCTTTGGTGGAGGATTGAAGTGGTGAAGGCCCAGCTAGAAGGAACTTAGTTTCTCAGTTCCGAACTGTGCCAACACAGAAGTTTGTAATATTTTCACTTTTGTTGATCATTTATTAATAGAAATACTCTCTTCCTATCCAATTGATGTATTGCAAATATATGAATTATTATCCATGGACATATTTGTTATGTATATTGATGGATTGTGCTATCTAATGTGATAACCTTTTATATTGCCACCATATGCTTGTTTTCGCTTATTTGTTGAGAACTTGTTGTAGGTATATATAGCTTTGGGTCAATGTGCTCAATGATGGGCATCATCGAACATCTTGATGAGGTAGGCCTCTTTCTTATCTCCCTTGCACATTGGTTTATATAGCATATTGTTGGGATAGATTTGATTTCTGCAGTCATTTCCATCTGTTGTGGTTCACCCTAGCCATAGAGAGATTTTCATCGTAACATATTTGGCGACCATACTGGGGCTTGGATCTTCTTTCTTATGGTTTGAAGTAATTTTCTCCTTAGATTGCTCTCATTTCTATTGTGGTTCTTGTCGTATCATTTCTTGATAGCTCTTGTTCACTCCGGGTCTAAGTTTTTAGCTTTTCTCCCTTGCCTAGCCTTGTTTTAAATCATATACACTCATTTTGCCTTGACAGTCATGTATGCACTCGGGTTGTCTCACTGCAAGCTGCATATGTATGCTCTGGTTTCCTGAACAATTAAGTACACCTTTCTTCCTTGCCTGTTTTCTTGGTCTGGTGTTTGTTGGGTGGGATTTGATGCTTGTTGAGCCTTCTTGGGTTTCTGTAGTGCCTGTTGAGTGCCTGTGGGATTACAGGAAACCCTCTTTTGGTTGAATTTTTGGGTGAAGTCTTTCTCTTGATATTTTCATTTTTATTGTCCTTGTACATTGGCCTGGGTGTTTTGTTGCTTGGTATCCTGCTTGAGTTATCTCTTTTTTATACACCATATGGCTATATATCAAGTTATTTTTTCAGTCCATGCATTTTTAGTTTCAATATATTGAAAATACAAAAAAATAGGCATTTTGCATTGCTTGGAATTTTTTTCTTTTGAGTTTTGATCATTATTTTAGTACATATAGTGAAAGATTGCATTTTTACTTCTAAATTGCATATTCGAATTTGAAAATTGCATCATTTTTAGAAGCATATCATTCATTAAAATTTAAATTTAGGACTTTGAATTATTTTCATATTTACTTTTCTTGCAGAGTCATAACACCATGAGTTTCACTACCATACCTTTTTGAGTAATCACGGCCATTAAAATCAATGCTATAATTTAAAATTTATTAGTGACGATTTTATTTTCTAGGGTGCACAAACTAGCCTAGGATTTAGTGCCTTGGAATAGGATTTTGTGAGTAAAATTCTCCAAGGAAATTAAATCAAAATATGTGTCTGAGTCAGGGAGTGGAGAAATCCATTATATAATTGGTAATATCAGGAGGCTTTGCTCACACCATAGTTAATCATGAGGTCGCATGAAGTTGGTTGAAGGGATATCCCCTCGATACCTTCCTAACATCATAGATATTTCTTGGGATCTATTCATATCTAGAGATCTTGTTAGTGCCCTTACCTTCGTGAGAGTCAGTGCTTTCAAGGTTTCATGCTTTTCTACCCTTCCCATACGATGGACCTGACTTATAACTTCTATCATGTGCATCGATTATACAATGGTTTATTAGTTGCTTGACTTAGGTGTCTTATAGGTTTCTTGCAGGGGTTATTCTGCAAGTACCATGGATCAGATAAGAGTTGGACAACACACAAACTTTATGGAGGATTATCTCTCTGGGGGGATCTGACCGACTGGTTGTTAAGCCCATGAGGGCCCTTATAGCTGATTCTATTACCTTCTATATTTAGCAAGGAGTCTCAGGCCCCTCTTGGGTGAGACATACCTTCTTTAGGGAGGGAGGCCACTCAACCACTTTACCCCATTTGCATGCATATTGGTCGTTTAACTTTTGGTGTGCTCTTTGATTACTATTTGGCCTTAGGATATTTTATTGAGTCTTCATTATCATGGATAGTGGAGTTCATTTTTCTCCCTCATTTACCGCTACCCCCCCATGATTTTCACTCATTTCATGGGGACAAATCCTTCTATTTTTCATAATGGTATGCAGAACTATGGAACTCAGTAAACACCTTGGGTCTCTAGTCATTCTCCTGTTGACATGTCTTTTCACTTTCCATCCTCTGTCTTGCCTCCTTATGCGAATCCAAGTTTTGGGTCTAGGGGCATACTCCCTCCTTATTATCCCTCTCCGTTTAGTGGGAGTCATATCCCTCAAACACCTCTTACGGTAGGAGGTTGGAATTTTCCTTCCTACGGATCCACTTTGCGAGAAGAAAGTGCCCAAATAGGAAATCATTCTACTTATTACACTCCTTCCACTTATTCTTCTTCCATTATGTCGGTTCCTACAAACACTTTTCCCATGGCGGACCTCCGTCTGTCCCCTGGTGTTTCATCCGAGGGAAGTTATTTTATAGTATGTGAAACCCCCTTCACAAAGTTCCTTCGTCTAGGGGAAACATATATCCTCACATGAGTAACCCTTGTCATGTCGCTTTCTCTTCGCAAGAGGCTTCCTCGGTGTCGATGCCCTTACAACCCTTTATGAATCAGTATGGAGGAGGATACTATCCTGTCAGATAGGGTGTAAACCAAGATCCTTCCCGGCCTGCAATTTTTTAAAACCAATATTTCCTTGGACCTTGGTCTCAAATTCCACAACCCACCGCCACCACAAGTCCAGTCACTGTAGGTCATACTAACATTTTATCACCAACATCTTCTAGTCATGTTGGAGATTGGTTGACGACCTCTGCAATTCATGTTGAAAACCAACAACCAGCCACTGCAAGTCATGCTAAGGGAACGAGTCTAGTCATCGCTATTCACATTGCACATACATCACCAACCTATGCTAGTCATGTTCAGGATTCATCACCAACCTCTACCAGTCATGTTGGGGATTTGCTACTAGCCTCTGCAATTCATGCTGGGAGCATGTCACTAGCCACTGCAAGTCATGTTGGGGGCATTCATATGATTAAGAATCCTAGAAGTATCAGACGTAAGGCCAGATTCCTTTACAGGACTTGTGAAGGAAGTCTCCTTACTTGTTTGTGTCCTACTACTGCCAGGATACTGGAAGCATGGTTCTCACTTGAGGGCCCTTCAGGTTCTGATTCATTTGTGGTCTCCCCACACTCTGTTCCTTCTTTGGTTGATACAAAAGTCATGTCGATGCAATCTTTGGCTGACACCCCTCTTCCTTTAGGGGTTGATGCATCCGTTGACCTTATTTTCTCACATCTCATTCAACCAGTGGTCATGTCGATGCAAGCTTCAACCGACCCCTCTCCTATGTTCGGGGGTGAGGAATCTCTTGACCTTGTTGTCTCACATCATGTTCAACCAGTGGTCGTGTCGATGCAATATTGACCGACATCACTCTTATTTTTGGGGGTGATGCATATCTTGACCAATGGTTGAATAAGTGGTTGTGTCGATGCAATCTTCGGTCGACCCCACTCTTCTCTTGGAGAGTGACAAGGGTAAGGGAGTGGTCACGCCGATGCAATTTTAGGTCAATCCTTCTCTTTTGGTTTTAGTTCTATACCTTCTATGCCATGTCCTTAGCATTTCTAGTGCTATACCTTCTGCAAAAGGGAGGGAGCATTCCAGTCTCTTTGAGTATGCTCCCTTCAAGTCCTAGGGCGGTTTCCTTTGATTGGAATGATCTTGTAGAGACTCAACTTCCTTCTTCTACACCCTTCCATATAAGGGGCATTCTTCGATATATTGTAGATAAGTTAACCTCTGCAAGTATTTTATCCTCCTCAACTTGGAGAACTTTGGGTTTTCCCAAGCTTGTGTCAACTCTTCGTAAGTTGTTGACCTTTCACAGAAGCTCTGCATGGGAGTCGTGGCCTCCTGGGTGACTTGCCGCCTATAGTCTCCCACACGAGTTTAATTTAAGATCTTTTTCGACTCGTCTAAAAAGAGAAAAGATTGTTGAGTGATTTTTCCTTTTCACACTCGTTAAATTATATTTGAAAGGTCGTGAGTCTTAGTTAAGCTCTTTTCCAACTCATTATCAAAAAGTGAAAAGATTTCCGAGTGAACTTGTCTCTTTCACACTCATAAAATTGGTTTTGCAAAGATGTCTATTTGGCACAATTTTATCCCTTTTTCACTCCAAGTAGACTAAAAGACATAAAAAAGGAAATTTTGTTTTGGCATTAAGTTGTGATTGCATCTCATTCCCTTGCTTGCAGTATTGAACCTATAGTCGGTTCTCGCTTTGTGTTATAAACCGTTTTCCTTAGAATTTTTGCATCCTCAACCAAGCAGAGACTTGTTTATATCCTTCGCAATTTGACACCCTATACCTAGGAGGGAATGTTCCCCCGAGTTTCCATATCTCGCATCCACTTCCCTACATTGAGCATAGGTATGTTCCACTGCTGGAACTAGTTTTTCTTACATGCGACACTCATTTCCTCCTCTGTATCATAACATTCATTTGTCTATGAAAAAAAAAAAAGACAAGTGGGAAGGGAGTATTATCTCGTATCGGCATTAGTCATGTCACCTTTGAACAGAGAATTTTTTTTTTCAAGTCCATTCATCATAATTTTTGGATTAGCATGGCCTTAGGAAGTTGAGCTCGTTACAGAGTCTTCTCTACCAACTGGTTACTCTTCCAGTCCCTACAGATAATTTCATTGATGCCTCCTACATCTCATGGTTTCATCTTTGGGTCTATGCTGCCAGAGTCCTCCATATGTCTCATGTTCTTGTTCAAAGGAAGTCTATCAACCTGTGTCGGCCACTCCTCAGAACTCTTGACTTTGCATGTCGGCCATACCCTCAGTTTGTCTCAGAATCACATAATACTATAGTCCTATCATGCACCATGGCCCTACTTTCACCATTGGTAGGTAACCTTGAACCCAACAGTCGACCTTTCATCATTGGTCGTTGATTGGGTGGTTTCCCTTGTGTTCGAAGCAAGAAATATATTCACACATTGGGATTCGTGCAGTATCTTGGATTCGATTAGCCTTATTGGTGGTTTCCTCTCCTTTGTCAACAATTTTCATCATTGGTTGTTATTCAGAGGATATTTTTCATGTACCGCTTTCACTTGGCAAACAAGAAATATGCACAGGGTCATTTGTTCATGAACATGTTCTTCTTCCTATTTCCACCAAATCATGAAGCTCCTACTTTATACCTCGTTCTGACTGATGAGAGATTCCTTAATGGTCTCCTTTTAGTGGGTCTCTTTCCATCAACTTCAACCCATTTATTCTGGAAATGAGACCTAGAGTCTTATGAGAACCTTGAGGCTTGCAGTCATTAGTGGCAGGCTCTCTCTCCATCGACAGTTGGGAATACATCAGTGTCTCCTGATTGATGGATTCTTCAGGTGTTTTAAACTGACTCCTTTATTCACACTTGTAATAATGTGCTCAGTGCCTTGATACCTACTTTCATTATCGGGTGGTTGTCTCACGTTTGTTAATGGTATACATCAATGACCAGTAATCAAATGATGTCTCATTGTGTTTGACCTCAACTCCTTTATTCACATGATGTAGACTTGCACCTTTGGCAGATTGTGTAGAAGACTTGAAGACATCACAATATGGTCGCAGATTTCCTGAGTTGTTGTTTCCTTTTCATTGGACCAATACCTATACAACTTCAGTGATCATGGGAGATCAGATTGTACTCCATGGTATACAAATATCTTCAGATTGGTTTTGAGAATGGTTCTACTGATCCTTTTCCGTGACTATGATAGCTATTTCCATGTAGCCACATTCATATTTTCCTATTCATGGCCATGGACACTTGTTTGGTATATTTTCACATGGATCTGCAGTGTAATTTTATTGGCAGCCATGTATGAAAAGTCAGTGTAGAATGTAATGAGCAAATGATTTCTTCCATCTGGTTCTTTACCACTCCACTTCTGGGTTATTTATAATGTATTTCGATCATCACAGATTCTCCTCTAACCTCACACATTAGGGGGCATATTTTAGAGAAAGATTTTCCTCACCCTATGCAATATTGTAGAGAGGGCTATATTCCATTTACCTATGCAGACTAGTCTTCCCTGTTACTAAAGTCCAGAGACAAGAATACAAATTTTTCCACTTGTACACATCTTGCACCCTATACAACAAGTGTACATGCAGGCTGCTCCACTACAGCCTACGTACATCGGTATTTGTGCTAGAAAATCAAAATTAAATGTCGGGTTTCTATGTCACTATAGGAGATATATGATCCTTTGCCTTCCATATATTGGAAACGTTCTGAATTGGCCCTTCAATTTCATTTTGAAGGCTATAAAGAAGCCAATTCTGAGCTATGGAAAAGGCGAAATAATTCAACTTTGAGAGAAAAGTTACTCTGGAGAAATTATTTACTTCATATTGAGTCTACATCCCTTTGTCTTTTAAGTATGAACACAATGTTCAACCCCCAAGATCTTCCCTTATTGATGGATAACCTCATTATCTTCCTTATATGAGCTTTCCTTTCGTGGAGGATTGAACTGGTGGAGGCCCAGCTGGAAGGAACTTAGTTTCTCGGTTCCAAACCATGCTGACACGAAAGTCTGTAATATTTTCACTTCTACTAATCATTTATAAATAGAAATACTTTCTTCCCGTCCAATTGTTGTCTTGCAAATATATGAATTATTATCCATGGGCGTATTTTCTATGTATATTGATGGATTATGCTATCTATTGTTATAACCTTTTATATTGCCACCATATGGTTTTTTTCGCTTGTTTATTGATAAATTGTTGTAGGTATATACAACTTTGGCTCAATGTGCTCAACGATGGACATCATCGAACATCTGGATGAGGTAGGCCTCTTTCTTATCTCCCTTGCGCATTGGTTTATATAGCATATTGTTGGGATAGAGTTGATTTCTGCAGTCATTTCCATCTGTTGTGGTTCACCCTAGTTATAGAGATATTTTCCTCGTAACATACATTAATGAATCCATCCATCTATGCATCATACATCAATGAAAACACATAGATCCATATTCATCGCTGCATGACATCATTTATGCATCATATATAAATGACAACACATTGATCCATCTTCATCTATGCATGGCTTCATTTATCAATGACTTCACTTGACATCCATTCATTTACAACATAATTCATCAATATACTATGAAAAGACATTGTTCCTTTGACATCAATGAAAACATGATCCAACAATCTCCCCCTTTGGCATTGATGGAAATACCAAAATTGATGTCAACACGAATCATTGATGGAAAAATGTAGACATGGCATTTCTCTTCATCAATGGTCATCTCAATCACATCAATGTGATTATCTCTCCCCCTTTGACATCAATGGAAAAGGGTAGTTGTCTCCTTGGGGTTTCTCCCCCTTCCTAAACTCTCCTTGGGGTTGGTGCCCCTTCCTGGATTCCTTTGATCTTCCTCTGAATAAGATCTCCCCTTTTGAACAAAGGATATCACTCTGATGTAATGCTGAAGACATATCGCTCATGCTCCCCCTATGACCATCGCTCCCCCTGGAGCTATGCCTCTGTGCTCTTTCTCCAATTAGAGGGCTCTTTTTCCAATTATTTATCTTTGCATTTGATAAATATCTCCTCCTAGAATCATGGGAAGAAGAATGAATCCCCCTGTGGGTATGTCTTCCCCTATCTTCTCTACAATATGAACAATATGCTACCACTACAATATGCTTCTGCTGCAAATTCTACTGTTCAATCGGAACATAGATTAACTGCTCAAGAATGATCTGCTCTTCCTATGACGATCCTTGGACCTGTCTATGCATCAAAATCGTGCCATACCATACATCATGAAAACAATTATATGTCAATAATGAATAGAGAATCATGAACAAAACATCAACCAAGTACATCACGTGCCATATTGTGTGCCAACCATGCACAACACCTATGTACATCACCCATGTACATCAATACCATACCATATACCATAAGATATCATCAATTAAGTGTATCAACCATATGCCAAGAACGTGTGCCAATTGTGTACCAACCATATGCATCGACCAAATGTCATATCACTCATGACATGCATCTACCATGAACCAAGTGCCACAACCATGTATCTCAATCAATCAAGTGTCTCAACTATGTCATCTCATACACCATGTACCAAAGTATATGCTAAATAAGAAATACCAATGATGTAATTTAGCCAAGTACTATCACCCACAAACATATACCATCTATGAGTGCATCAACATTGCACTAAACATGTATCACCACCTTTACCAAGAAAGTGCATCAACCATGCACCAATACCACAATAAGATGAACTACAATC
>JZKD02S0443999.1:188966-203377 GCA_000966675.3 Picea glauca | reverse complement strand
ATTGCATTTCTCCATTCATCATGTTCATTAGCTTCATCAAAATTCATGGGTTCTATAACACTTGAAATGCTACTCATTAGGGCATAGTCTTTATACCTCTCAGGAAGCTGAATCTATCTTGAAGATCTTCTTAACTGATTATCTTCCTCCCCACGTTGCGAAGATCTATCTCCACTGCTAGGTGAATTGTGACTGCTTGAATTTTCCATATCATTGAGTCCTTCTTCTTCTTGTTGTTGTTGTCGCTGCGGGGATGGCTGTTGTTGTCGCTGCGGGGATGGTTGTTGTTGTGTGGGCTGCTACTGCTTCTCTTCTTTAACTCCTTCATCAAGAAGTCTCTTCCATTCCTCATGACTGTTGTCGTCATGATTTCCTGCTTCCTGCTCATGGAAAAGTACATCTCTACTTGCAAATACTTTGTGAGTAGCAGGATCAAACAATTTGTATGCTTTAAATTCAGAACAATACCCAATGAAAATACATTTACTGGATTTAGCATCCAATTTCCTCCTATTCTCCTTTGGAATATGTGCAAAATCTTTACACCCAAATACTTTCAAATTATTAACTGCAGGTTTGGAACCATACAAGGCTTCGAAAGAAGTAACACTATCAAGACACCTTGTTGGACTTCTATTCTTTAAATAAACTGCAGTATTTATGGCTTCATCCCAAAATGCATTTGAGATATTTTTACCTTTCATCATACTGTGTGCACACTCTACCAGGGTTCTGTTTTTCCTTTCAGTGACTCCGTTTTGCTATGGAGTGTGAGGTACTATAAACTGTTGTACTATTCCATTATCTTTGCAATATTTGTTGAAGTCCCCTGATTTGTACTCTCCCCCTTGATCTGAACAGAGGATTTTGATGGATTTTCCGGTCTGCTTTTCCACCATGGTTATGAATTCCTTAAAGTACTCGAAAACATCACTTTTTCGTCTAAGGAAGTAAACCCATGTGTATTTCGTGCAATCATCAATAAATAACAGAAAGTAAAATGCACCTCCTAAAGACCTAGTCTACATAGGCCCACAAACATCAGTATGCACAAGGTCTAATACATCTCTCTTTTTCTTATCATGATTAGAGGGGAATTCATCTCTGTACATCTTTCCTAACACACATCCATCACAAGCAACCTTCTCATTCTTTAACATGGGAAGACCTTCAACCATATTATTTTTCTGTAATAACAATAAATCAGGATGATTGATATGTCCATACCTTTGATGCCAAAGAATCTCTGTTGGCATAGTGGCAGAAGTCAGTGCATGATGTTCTTTGCTGGTAACATCAAGTTTGTATAGACCTCCTACTCTGACTCCCGTTGCAACAGTTCGAAAGTGGTCCAGCAGATCCTTCACTATGCAACAATTCTTGAAGAATTCAACCTTCAAGTTCTGGTCTGTAATGGTGGACACAGAGATCATTTTTTTATTTATTCTTGACACATACACCACATTGTGAATGTGACGAACAGTACCATTCGACAATGTCACAGGAATGTCTCCATATCCCTTGATCTGATGAGCACGGTTATCTCCAAGATATATGTTGGCACCATTCTGAGTTTCTTTGAAATTAGCATACCAATTTTTATTACAAGTCATATGTACTGATGCTCCAGAATCCACAAACTAGGCATCAGAATCATCCGTTTCAGCAGATAAAGCAGCGTTAAACACAAACAGCCTAAGATCTCGTGAGTCAAAATTCGGGGGTTCATCAATATCATCACTAGCAATAAATAATCTGTGATCTTGATTTGAAGATTTTTCTGCATAATGACCTGAATGTGTTCTAGGTTTATTCCTAGCCTCATCACTTTTCTTCTTATGATAGTCTTTAACCATATGTCCAGGTCGACCGCAATAAAAACAACTCTTTGACTCATTCCTATCAGATTGCATACCTTGATTTGGAGATTGTCTTCTCTACGATGAACTGCCTCTCTGCCATGAACCACCTCTCTGCCATGAACTGTCGCCTCTACCTCTTACTCCTGATCTCCCTCGCGCAGATCTATTATTTGACCACAATGCCAAATCTTTACTCTAAGGCTTCAGATTCCCACACCTCTCTTCCTCTTGCAACAAAATACCTGTCAGTTCTTCAAATGTAGGAGGTTTCTCCCTTGCTGCAAGACCTTTGATGAACATATGATAGTCTTCTAAAATACCATTTAAGGTAATAGTCACTAGAACAGTATTGGAAACAGTTTCTTTCACCTCTTTAATGCGACCCAAAAATGAACTAACAGATTCATTTCCATCCATCTTAATGCCTAGCAATTTAGTTTTCAGGAACAAAATGCGATTTGTGTTGCTAGTTTCATACAATGATTTGAGAACTGTCCATGTTTCAGCAGAAGTTGTAGCGTCTCTAATATGTGGAATTATGCTATCTTTAACTAACATGCGCAACAATACCTTTGCCTTGTTTTCGCGCTTCTCCCAGTCTTGGATCTATGTTGTTGTCGCACCTCCTACCGCTGTTGTCGCACCTCCTACCGTTGTTGTCGCACCTGCAGCCGCAATAGGTTTCAGTTCGGTTCCATTTGCAATGTTCCAGAAACCATAGCCCTCCATGAGCGTCTGCATCTTGAATTTCCAGTTAATGAAGTTTGAGTCATCTAACTTGTTGGCTTCGTTGACGTAGGTCTCTGCCAGGGGATTCGCCATCGCTGCAATTTAGTCTCTGCAAGAAAATCACCAAGGATATGCAACGTTTTGTCGCTCTACCTTCGGATACCACCGATCTGACTCAATCTATCTCTGTTCTCAGCTTATATCATGCATGCATCTTAATATCCAAAATATCTACTTTTAAAAAAAAACTTATAACTCCCTCTTTTAAAAAAAACTTTTTAAAAAATCCACCTTACGTTTTAAAAGGTATCCACTTCACAATTCCTTACCCACTTTAAGTAATAATAAAAATTCCTTAAAAAGAAAGCCTCCCCTTTTTTGTTTTAATACACATGCATGCACTTTATCCACTTTTATATCTCCACTTTTAATTAAAAAATATATTCTCTTGTAATAAACTTCAAAAGAGATCCACTTTAATCAAAATTAAGTGAGGTTCAAACTCTATGTTTGGAACATATATCCACGCATGCATTTAAACTTGTTATTATCCCATGTATGAACCTTCACGATACGATTTCTCATGCATGCACCCAAACTCACGATTCAAACTCCACTTTGATTGCAAACAAATTAATCCACACTTTGAAATGTATGAATATGAATCTAAACAACAAACTCACGCTTTTGCTGTGCTCCTCCCAAGATCGTTCTTCAATCTCACAACAAGTCTCATGCAGCAAAGATAAAATAACACAGATTTTCTCAAAACAAAGTTTCTCGCACCTCACAATATAGCAGCCTGCGATACTCGCACCTCACGATATAGCAGCCTGCGGGACTCGCACCTCATGATATAGCAGCCTGCGAGAAGTCCGCACCTCACGTATATTCTGCCTGTGAGATGTTCACACCTCTCGAGTAATCCGCTTGAGGGAATATTTCCGATTTACTATGCGCGAAAGGCTAAGTAGTATTCCCCCGCACCCTACCAGAGGAGGGACCTGCGAACTTCTAGAATTCTCGCACTGCACTCCCGTGGCTCTGATACCAAGATAAAATATACGAGAGAAAAACACCATGGTGAGGCTACGCTCACTTCTTATTATTAAATGAAGACGGATTACATCCTTATATAGGAAAAGACTTTACTGAGTCGGCTACATGCAAAGCAAAGACAACTAGACAACTGACTATTAACTCACCTACAACTGACTCTCACAACTGATGGTTATAACTGGTGCTTACAACTAGCACTTTCTCCATTATTTCCAAGTAGATGCATTAATCAATGAGGATCCGAAAGTAGTGCTTACGATGGAAACATTGTTAGCTGCTACTGGAAATTTTCATGATGATAACAACTTTGGAGAGGGAGGTTTTGGCCCTGTATACAAGGTAACATAGGCTAATAAATCTTCTATTAGTTTATAGAATCTTAAATTATAGTACTCCACGGGTTGTTCTCATCATCGCACCATCGACTCTTGGATGTAGATTACTAGCTTGAAAAAAATTATGTTTTATGATTGCAGTTAAGATTAAATTGTTAGAGATAATGCTTAATTAATCCTACATACTAGAGTTTAGGGATTGGATTGGGTTAGCTGGAGGAAGTTGAGATATCCTCTCAACCTTTCCCTCCAAGAGTAGAATAAGTTGGATCACACAAAACCTATTTAAGTGTTATGTATCTTTGTTTAATGAGTCCAATACAATCTATTATTTGTGTGTATTTTATGTCTCTCTGCTCTCATGAATTTCAAATTGGTATTTCAGTTGTATGCTGAAGGGTTTGAAAGGGACGCACGGTAGATGAGCCGCCCACAAGGACTAAGCAGGAGTAGGCCGTGTGAATATTTGACATGTATTGGAGGCCACAACATAAGTTTTAGAAATCATGACTGATAGAAGTCGTTGTTATTGATTGTTGTGTGAAGCAGGCGTGAGAGAACGCAGCTTTTAGAGAGAAGAGAGAGCCATCACATCAGATGCATCCAACATAAGTTTGCATCTGAATCAAATGTTCACTGCTGGAGCTGCTTTGATCTGGATCTACAAATGTTGTTGAAACTCGATCAATGATTGTGTAAATGCGGAAGGATTGGTTTCATCATAGGGCATATAACTTTTGAATTGGAAGAGGAGCCATAGTTGTTGTGAGAGCCACTGTGAGTGCATGGACAACCATCATCTGCGTGAAGGAGCCAGCATCTCTCAAAGAAAAAAGGAGAGATCGTAGCAGATCCGAGGAAATGAAGTCATGATCTGAAAATTAGAGTGCTACTGTCTACATAGAAGAGAGATGTCATTTGTGTGGCTCAAGAGAGGCGCCTTCCTATACAGATCAGTGAATTAATTTTGTCAAATGCTCATAGCTTTCATTTTGTGAAAATGATTGATGTTTATTTATTTATTTTCAAGAGAAAATTGCTCTATTGAAAAGCATTTGAAATGCATTGAAGAAGAAGTTGAGTGCATCTCATTATCTAGCTGGGATAAAAGAAAGGAAAGGCCCCAAACTATTCAAACAAGTATGGCGTGATTATTCTGATAAGTTGTTGAAAGTTTACCTAATGATGAACGAAAAACAAAAGATTCTTATTACTTGGAAGCCGTCGTAGATGGCATGTTTTTATACTGATATATATATGTTTAAATTTTTTCTTATGTGTGTTAGTGTTTAAAGTTTTTTATGTAAATGTTTATGTAAAATAGGAACTCTTGTATCTTGATATAAGCTGGCAGCCACAGTTTCAAGAACAAGTGTTGTTATTCGAAGTCACCTTGTATACTTGAATGTTGAGGACATTCCGTATCCAAATTTCTCTTCTAGACAGTGACGGATAGTCGAAAGAAGAAATCCGATAGATGGAGGCATGTTCATAGAATGCATCAATAATTGACATATTTTCTCATGGAAGCCCCGGTGAGCCGAGATTGTCAAAATTTTCAATCGTACATGTGCATGAATGATGATATGAAACATTTATACTTTAGATGAGTGGAAAGGAAAGCTCGAAGAAGAGGAAGAGAAAGAGTGCAATCTAGAAGCGTCAGAGTGGGTGTATGCATTGATGAGGATCATGCCAGAGAAAGTGTTGTAATCTTTTCTGTTATGTAATTTGTGAAGTTTTTGTAATGTAGGCATTAACGGGGGGTGTTAGAGATAATGCCTAATTAATCCTAGATACTAGAGTTTAGGGATTGTATTGGGTTAGCTGGAGGAAATTGAGATATCCTCTCAACCTTTCTCTCCAAGAGTGGAATAAGTTGGATCTCACAACACCTATTTAAGTGTTATGTATCTTTGTTTAATGAGTCCAATACAATATATTATTTGTGTGTATTTTATATCTCTTTTCTCTCATGAATTTCAAATTAAATATTTTGCAAAATCTTCAAACTAATCCTTTGTTTGAATCTCTCAGGGCACTACTCCGGATGGAAAAGAAATAGTAGTGAAAAAGATGTCCTTAAAATATCTGCAAGGAAAGAAAGAATTTCTGAATGAAGTTAAACTTGTGGCCAAAATTCAACATCAGAATCTTGTGAACCTACTAGGGTGTTGCGTAGAGGGATCAGAAAGGTTGCTTGTTTATGAGTACTTACCAAATAAGAGACTTGATAAAATCCTATTCTGTGAGTGAATTTCATTCTATTATGTATGCCGATAAAAAAAATTCATGTTTAAACATGCTTAATTTTCCATCGTGATAATTAAATAGTGTCCTATGTGCATGGATACAGATCCAAACAAACACAACCAACTTGATTGGCAGAAGCGTTACATTATCATAATGGGAGTAGCTCATGGGTTTCTCTATCTTCACCAGGATTCTCAACTGTGGATTATTCAATCAAAGCAACCAATATTTTGTTGGACGAGAAACTGAATCCTAAAATTGCAGATTTCGGATTAGCAACACTTTTTCCGGAAGACCAGAGTCACGTCAGTACAAGAGTTGTTGGAACTTTGTAATATTTCAAGACAATCATCACTCTAACATATTAACAATTAGCGATGCAGCTGTTTTACTCTATGCTGATTTGATTTCAAGAGGAACGACAATCTTGTAATTGTACTTTTTGACATCTTAATTTGTTTTGGGGCATTTACATTGTCGATCAAGATTTATTTTCTAGGATCCAGGACTAGGTTTTCATTTGCATTTTACTTTCAATTCCTCACTTTTCCTTCACTACATAATCTTTTCCATTGTAATTTGTATATGCAACGAGTATATGGCACCAAAGTATGCTCTGCAAGGGAAATTATCTGTAAAAGTTGATGTCTATATCTTTGGGGTTCTTGTCCTGGAAATTATGACTGGAAGAAAGAATAGGGATTACAATTTGCATTCATCTGCAATGGATATGCTTTTAGGATGGGTGAGATATTGTTTTCCTTCTATCTTCGACAGGCTACATTATCTAGGCTTTGTTATTTAGTTCATCTATAGACCGTTTTGCGAAGACAGAGTTTAGGGGGTTCATTATTCGTCTATTTTGGTATGAAGTCCGTATCTACTGAGTCCAGAATAAAATAAAATTTATGCCAATCTCATCAAAATGACGATCCCTTGTGATTATGTAGGTGTGGACATTATACAAACGAGGAGATATTCTGCAGATTATTGATCCATCGATAATTGAAACATGCGATGAGGAGCAAGTGTGTAGATGCATCCATGTTGGTCTCTTGTGTACGCAAGCCGACCCATCACTTCGTCCACAGATGTCCACTGTGATTTTGATGCTTTCATCTCATTATATGATAATTGAAGGAGTCAGAAGCAAAACAAAGACAAATAATCACAAAAGTAATTCTATTGCTTGATACAAAATGTTTACATATGCCTCTATAAATAGAGGTCTTTAGAAAACTCTCGAGCGTCCAGAAGGTTCTCGGAGTGTCAATGGATTGTCACTGGATATGGCGGTAGAGCTCTCTCAAGGTTGGTGGAAGCTTCGGGTTAGGTAGAAATTAACTTTTTCCAACACTCCCTTTTAATTTCTACCACTAATTACATCGATATTTTCAATGTCCAATGCTTCTCTCAAATATTCAAATTGGTCTTATGCTCATAGCCTTTGCAAGTTGCTCTTTTGATCTACAATGTCTCCTCCTTAACAAATACATGTCTTGGTTAGGTCTTTATATGAGTCATGTCATCATATTCAATTTCTATCTTCATATGGTTGGGATTCCTTCAATTTTCTACCATTACAATGCTTTGGAACTATCACATCAAGTGGTTTCTAGTTGACCACAAACTTTTCTCATTGGTGGTTTTGGCTGACCACAACCTTGCATGATGGGGAAATTGATTTACAAAACACACACTCACTTGAGTTTCATCTTCAACATTTTTTTTGCTTCTTCTTTGTACCTGCATAACATTGATTAATGCTCAAACTTTTGCATCTTCCCTTTGCACCTGCAAACAACTGATCATTGATGTCTATATAAAAAGAGATCCATCTACCGAGATACATGGGTACCATCCGCTGTGCTCGCCAGTTCTCTAGGTATCCTTTTCACATACATGGTTCATCAATATATTAGATAACATGGTCCCAACAAACTCACACTTTGAGATTACTTAATCTCACAATCCTCCCCTTAATCGAAGATCTAACTTCTCCGATCACCATCAAACTTAGATACGAGTACACCTTCCACCCTCGTACCTACCTAGTGGTTAATTCCACAGCTTGATGCCACATCCACTCTTTATTCCTAAGAGGGATACACACTACTTGATCACTCTAATCCATGTAGGCCTATCTCAACAGGGCTTACTAAACACCTAGGGGATATAGCTTGCCTTGCCTATGGCTAAGCTTTGGACCAACAACCTCTTGGGGAATATAGCTTTCCTATGCCTATGGCTAAGCTTTACAACTCAAAAACCTCTAGGGCGTCAGGTACTACCGATCATGCACCCCTTACATCATATATGCATCATTTCATCTTAGGTACAAAAATTCCACATTCTTTACTAAATGCCCAACGAATTACAAGCCCATTACATATGCTCATTTACATCTCACAATATAACTTCATCTGGAGTCGTCTTTGTACTTTACCTCTTCCACTGAGAGTCTACCATCCATTTTTTATTTTTTTTAGTCTTCTATCACCCTTTGTTTTCTGCTCTGTCTTTTATGCTTTACGTTGCTTCTTGCATCTTGTTTTTCTTGTCAATACACTTTATGGATATGTTTCTTGTTGGACTTGATCAAGATCCAACAAGACAAGACAACCTATGACAATGGATTGGCAAACTTAATTGACGCACCACTTGCCATGATTTTATATTACTTTAACATTTGATTTGGACTCAACTTTTGACTAGCTTAACAATCAGACTCTCACTTTAACTTTAACTAGCACTCATTTTGACTCTTCACATTTCAAGACTCCTTTTTACAAATCTTTTAAACTCATTCAAAGGCTCAATCACTTGACCTTAACCTTCTCTTACTTGAACTTGACTCTCGACTTTTATAACTTGACTCAATTTTCTCTAAGACTTAATCGCACATGACCATTCATGTTGACTCTCTCTTCTCCTCTTTTATGCAGACAACACATCCCCATGATAAATTTCTCCTTAGGCACAAGTGAAAATACATTCAATTAAAAAAAAGGTGTGTGCCACCTCAATTTGTGCGTACAAATACCAAATTCAAAATAAGAATATCCCATGGCAAATAACCAAGAAAATTCATTAGGCAACATTTTTTTTTTAACTAAAATTTAGGAACATCCATAAACCAAACATCCCTTACCAAATGTTCGTCTATTTTCTTGGCTTTGACTGCAGCCAGTTCCATCCAGAGCCTTGAACATATCTTGCCACCTTTCTTTCATATGCTCCGCGAAAATTTGGTTACGGTGGGAATCCCCTATGGTTGTGTAAGCCATCACCCACAATTCCTCAAGAAAATCGTCCACAGGAGGCTTTAGATTCATTCCATCCACAGCCGTGGAAATCGAGTCTTTCTTGTCATGCACATATATGACATCATCATTTTCATCGCTATCTTGTTGGCCTTGTAGTCACTGAACCTTCGAACACTTGTAATCACCGATAGAGTGGGTTCGCTACTATCACAACGGACGGAGACATAAAATCGTCGAGGACGACCTACAATGTTGGCCTCTTGCACATATTCCATGTTATTCTCAATCCTCTGATCCGATGCATTCTTAACTAGGGAAAATGGCACAATAATCCAAATCTCAGAACTCCTCCAGATCTCCCGAACCAGCGGAGACAGATCTTCCATTCCAATGAGGAAATACCTCTTCCATCCTGAAGAGAAAGAAATCATTTGTTAAAATGAAATTGTGTCCTTCCCACCAAACATTGATGGCCATATCTGCAAAGACAAAGAGACATATCTAAATAAAACTGTGGCAGTGGTGACTAGGGTCCCGCAGGCTTCACTCGCGTCTGCAGTGCTCTCCTCCACTCATCTCTCCACTTCTGGGTGACTCCTCAGCATCATGTGGGACCTCCTCCATGGCAGTACCTCCTCCAAGTACTCTGCGGCCTCTTCTCTGGCTCTGCAGATTCACACTGAGTCACACATCTCTAACATTGCATAGACTCTTCTCTCAGTGACAAAGGCTCTCCTCTCAGGATCCTGGGCCCTCCCGTGAGGGAGTGAGGCCCAAATCCAAGCTCTGATACCAAATTGAAGGAGTCAGAAGCAGAACAAAGAAAAATAATCACAAAATTAATTCTATTGCTTGATACAAAATGTTTACATATGCCTCTATAAATAGATGTCTTTAGAAAACTCTCAAGCGTCTAGAGGGTTCTCGGAGTGTCGGTGGATTTTCACTGGATATGGCGGTAGAGCTCTCTCAAGGTTGGTGGAAGCTTCAGGTTAGGTAGAAATTAACTTTTTCCAACAGCGACGCTACCGAATCCCATAAAGCCTGCTTTTGTGAGGTCCAATGTTTCCCAAAACAACAAGTCTACCAGTTCTGGGCCAGGGTTGTGCACACATGCGTCTGCGACCACATCTTCTTCCGTATCATCTCACACTCCTATGGTGGCTCCTCCACCTAATGCCACTCCTATGGTGGATCCTCCATATAACACAGATGCTTCCATCACTGAGTTGGAACCCAGATAAAAGGTCGTTCTGTAATACCATAATTAACTCATTATTAGTAGTTGCCTTTATGCCAGGGATTATAGCAATTGGTTTTCCCATTTTTTATTTCATTACGAAGTCCTTACCAATTCTAAGGAATTATAGCAATCAGTTTTCATATTTTTTATTTCATTACGATACTCAATTTCCAATTCGAACCCAAAAGCTTAGAAGATTATTGAGATGTGAGCAATTTACAACAGAATCATTATTGAATTTCCAATTTGAATCCAAAAGTTTGGAAGATTATTGAGATGTGAGCAATTTACAACAAAATCATTATTGAAGACATGGCCTTTGGAACCTTTGTATAATAATCAATTATTTTTTCCTTACCTATGGAAGGAACATTCTTATTAAGCTATCACAGGCATGCATTATCCATGTTTTCTATGTAACCTGGGTTTGTTCAAAAGAATATTAAGATGTGAGCAATTTACAACACAATCATTGTTGGAAGAGTAATTTCTCTAACTACCCACCTACCACCCCGACACTTCAACTGTTTTCTAGAGAATTTCATCACTACCGTATCCCATCGACACTTCATCTTTCATAAAATCTCCAGAACTTCCAAACTCTTCCAAACTCTCTATAAAAACATGGTGATGTAAGAATTTCATTCACAGTATGCAATAGAATCTGTTTTAGTGTGTATTCTGGTGTTCCTTTTCTTCTGCCCACACATCGTGGTATCAGAGCAGGGAGAGCTTTGTTGTGAGAGCTGAAGAGCAAGGAGCCGTGAGAGCTGAAGAGCGGTGTTAACAGTGTGAGCGAGTTGTTGTTGTTGTGAGAATCAGAGAGCAAGAGAGCTCCTATACATTGTGTTGAGGAAGCTGCAACTTCTAGGAGAGCCGTGAAGGTTGTAAGGGCAGTGTTAGCAGTGAGTTTTTTATTATTTCCATATTCTGCATTTGCAAAGGAGCCGCTGCTAGGAAGAAAGGCGTAGATCTGTCCCCGACTCCCTTAGGCGAAGAAGAGGAGAAGTAACTTACAAGAACCCTTCTTTCCCTGTGACAGATGTGAGTTTTAACCTTTTTAATTTGGTGGGTAAAACCCACATTCATGTTAGCAGCAGCTGGGAGGTTTGATTATTGTACTCATCTTGAAAATTTTTGTATTGAGGTTGTTTGGTCACCTTTTGATCATCCTTCTATAGGCGTTTTTTGTGTTATCCATATATAATTGTTGTGAATTCTTTAAGAATATTGATCCGTAGATCCCAAAGAATTTATTTTATTCATATTGAGACTTTGGTTAATAAGATGTAGATCAAGTTACAGAGCTGCATTTACTGATATATTTTAAGCTTTGTTTGGTGAAATTTACAGACTGTATTAACATATATTTGGTTGAGCAATAGGTTGTGTTTTATTGTTTTTTTCGTTTGTGTGTGTAATTTAATGAAGGCTTGAATACACGGTGACATCTGCCTATGCTTGGAGGAAAATCTACAACAATATTTGTCCATTTTGTGAGTGCTATTATATAGCTTAAATCTTGCTTAATTTATTTTTTTTGGCTTGATTTTTTAAGAAAATGGCATCAGGCATGTTTTAGCAACTTATGATCCCAACATTTTCTGGGAAAAATTATGGTAATTGGGAATTTAGAATGAAACTAGCATTTGACTTATATGAGCTATCAGATATAGTGATGGTTGGTTATAATGAACCACAAGATGAGTCTACTTTGAGTGTTGATGAAAATAAAAAGCTTGGTGAAAATAGGCAAAAGAATAAAAGGGCTTTGCACATAATTGAACAAGCGTTGGACGATTTGGTTGTTGGAAGGATTAAACCAACATGGGACATTCTAAAGACAACGTATCAAGGCACTAGCAAGGTAAAAATTTCCAAACTTCAAGCACTTAGAAGGGAATTTGAAAACTTGCAAATGAAAGATTCTGATTCAATAGAACAGTTTACATATCGTGTTATGGATTTGGTTAATCAAATAAGGAAAAATGGTGATGAGCTAGTAGATCATAAGGTTGTAGAATTTTTTTTAAGAAGTTTGCCTAGAAAATTTGATGCAATTGTTGTGGTAATTGAAGAATCTAAGGATTTGACTACATATTCTATGGATGAGTTGGTTGGCTCCTTGAAAAATTATGGAGACAAGTTGAACAGTAATGAAAATACCTCATTGGAGCATGCATTCAAAACACAAATGACATTTGGCAGAGGCAGAGGAAGAGGTAATCCAAGATTCAGAGGAAGAGGAAGAAAATGATTTTCAAAGAGAAGAAAGAAAGAATCAAGACCCAGGAGGAAGGAGAAAACAAAGTTTCAGCTCAAGGGAAAGAAATCACAATCAGGCATCACAAAGGTATGAAAAATCAAAGATTCAATGTTATTACTACAAGAAGTATGGTCACTTTGCAAATGAATGCCAACAAAAAGAAGCAGATATGAGAAAGAAGAATGCACATTTCTTTGAGAGTAGTTCCGAGACATTGTTTATTACATGTGATGTAGCTCAAGAAAATGTAAGTAACATTTGGTTTCTTTATAGTGGTTGTAGTAACCATATGAATGGAAACAAAGGGTTGTTTGAGGATTTGAATACATCAGTTAACGAAAAAATTAAATTGGGTAATGATAATATTGTAGAAGTCATGGGAAAAGGTGCAATGAATGTAATAACAAACAATGGAAAGAAAACTATTCCTGATCTTTATTTTGTGCTTGGTTTGAAGCATAATCTCATAAGTGTGGGACAACTTACTCAAAAGGGTTATAAAGTTTTTTTTGAGAATAATGTATGCACTATATTTTATATTCCTCCTAGTAAAATGATGATTGCATAGATTAAAATGACAGACAATAGAATGTTCCCACTTCACATGAATAGTGAAATGATGGAGAAGATTGGAGCAAGTTTCAGGGCATCAAGTCATGATCAAGCATGGATATGGCACTTGAGGTATGGCCATCTAAACTTTAAAGGATTGTGTTTGTTGCAAAGAAATGAAATGGTAAAAGGCTTACCACCTATTCAAGCACCAATAAGTTCATGTGAAAGTTGTATTTTGGGCAAGCAAAATAGGAAAATCTCTCCAAAAGAGAAGTCATATAGAGCTTGGGCACCTTTAGAAATTGTGCATACAGATTTATGTGGTCCAATGAATACACCATCATTAGGGGGGAGCATATATTTTCTAACATTCATTGATGATTATAGTAGAAAAACATGGGTGTATTTCCTCAAACACAAATCTGAAACATTTGACAAGTTTAAGGAATTCAAGGCATTGGTTGAGAAACAGAGTGGTCTATCCATTAATATATTAAGATCAGATAGAGGAGGAGAATACAAGTCAAATGAGTTTTTGGATTATTGCAGGTATCATGGAATAAAGAAGCAGTTCACTACAAGGTATACACCTCAACATAATGGTGTTGCAAAACGAAAGAATCGTACAATAATGGATATGACAAGAAGCATGTTGAAAGGCAAGAATATATCTAATGAATATTGGGTTGAAGTTGTACCTTGTGCAGTGTATATATTGAACAGGAGTCCAACAAAGATTGTGAGGGACATGATTCCTCAACAAGCATGGAGTGGTAAGCATCATAGTGTTTCTCATTTTAGAGTATTTGGTTGCATTGCATATGCACATGTGCCTAAACAAAC